>VSDK01010117.1:589303-651486 GCA_009767595.1 Symbiodinium kawagutii | reverse complement strand
ACCGTTTCGCGTTTTCTCGACATTGAACGTCAAAAACTGAGGTAAAATTGCGATTTTGAACCTTGTTTCGGCACCGCGCACGTTTTGCTGTGGTACGTTTTGATTTGGTACGCTTTGCTGTGGTGCGTTTGGTCTTGGTACGTTTTGTCTTGGTACGTTTTGCTGTGGTAGGTTTTGATTTGGTACGTTTTGCTGTGTGGTACGTTTTAGCTCGGTACGTTTTGTCTTGGTACGTTTTGCTCTGGTACGTTTTGCGCTGGTACGTTAAGTTGTGGTGCGTTTTGCTCTGGTACGTTTTGCTGTCTGGTACGTTTTGCTGTGGTACATTTTGACTTGGTACGTTTTGCTGTGGTACGTTTGGTCTTGGTACGTTTTGTCTTGGTACGTTTTGCTCTGGTACGTTTTGCGCTGGTACGTTAAGTTGTGGTGCGTTTTGCTCTGGTACGTTTTGCTGTCTGGTACGTTTTGCTGTGGTACATTTTGACTTGGTACGTTTTGCTGTGGTACGTTTGGTCTTGGTACGTTTTGTCTTGGTACGTTTTGCTCTGGTACGTTTTGCGCTGGTACGTTAAGTTGTGGTGCGTTTTGCTCTGGTACGTTTTGCTGTCTGGTACGTTTTGCTGTGGTAGGTTTTGATTTGGTACGTTTTGCTGTGTGGTACGTTTTAGCTCGGTACGTTTTGTCTTGGTACGTTTTGCTCTGGTACGTTTTGCGCTGGTACGTTAAGTTGTGGTGCGTTTTGCTCTGGTACGTTTTGCTGTCTGGTACGTTTTGCCGTGGTAGGTTTTGATTTGGTACGTTTTGCTGTGTGGCACGCTTTAGCTCGGTACGTTTTGTCTTGGTACGTTTTGCTGTGGTACGTTTTGCTCTGGTACGTTTTGCTGTCTGGTACGTTTTGCTGTCTGAGTCTTGGTCCGTTTTGCGCTGGTACGTTAAGTTGTGGTGCGTTTTGCTCTGGTATGTTCTGCTGTCTGGTACGTTTTGCTGTCTGAGTCTTGGTCCGTTTTGCGCTGGTACGTTAAGTTGTGGTGCGTTTTGCTCTGGTATGTTCTGCTGTCTGGTACGTTTTGCTGTCTGAGTCTTGGTCCGTTTTGCGCTGGTACGTTAAGTTGTGGTGCGTTTTGCTCTGGTATGTTCTGCTGTCTGGTACGTTTTGCTGTCTGAGTCTTGGTCCGTTTTGCGCTGGTACGTTAAGTTGTGGTGCGTTTTGCTCTGGTATGTTCTGCTGTCTGGTACGTTTTGCTGTCTGAGTCTTGGTCCGTTTTGCGCTGGTACGTTAAGTTGTGGTGCGTTTTGCTCTGGTATGTTCTGCTGTCTGGTACGTTTTGCTGTCTGAGTCTTGGTCCGTTTTGCGCTGGTACGTTAAGTTGTGGTGCGTTTTGCTCTGGTATGTTCTGCTGTCTGGTACGTTTTGCTGTCTGAGTCTTGGTCCGTTTTGCGCTGGTACGTTAAGTTGTGGTGCGTTTTGCTCTGGTATGTTCTGCTGTCTGGTACGTTTTGCTGTCTGAGTCTTGGTCCGTTTTGCGCTGGTACGTTAAGTTGTGGTGCGTTTTGCTCTGGTATGTTCTGCTGTCTGGTACGTTTTGCTGTCTGAGTCTTGGTCCGTTTTGCGCTGGTACGTTAAGTTGTGGTGCGTTTTGCTCTGGTATGTTCTGCTGTCTGGTACGTTTTGCTGTCTGAGTCTTGGTCCGTTTTGCGCTGGTACGTTAAGTTGTGGTGCGTTTTGCTCTGGTATGTTCTGCTGTCTGGTACGTTTTGCTGTCTGAGTCTTGGTCCGTTTTGCGCTGGTACGTTAAGTTGTGGTGCGTTTTGCTCTGGTATGTTCTGCTGTCTGGTACGTTTTGCTGTCTGAGTCTTGGTCCGTTTTGCGCTGGTACGTTAAGTTGTGGTGCGTTTTGCTCTGGTATGTTCTGCTGTCTGGTACGTTTTGCTGTCTGAGTCTTGGTCCGTTTTGCGCTGGTACGTTAAGTTGTGGTGCGTTTTGCTCTGGTATGTTCTGCTGTCTGGTACGTTTTGCTGTCTGAGTCTTGGTCCGTTTTGCGCTGGTACGTTAAGTTGTGGTGCGTTTTGCTCTGGTATGTTCTGCTGTCTGGTACGTTTTGCTGTCTGAGTCTTGGTCCGTTTTGCGCTGGTACGTTAAGTTGTGGTGCGTTTTGCTCTGGTATGTTCTGCTGTCTGGTACGTTTTGCTGTCTGAGTCTTGGTCCGTTTTGCGCTGGTACGTTAAGTTGTGGTGCGTTTTGCTCTGGTATGTTCTGCTGTCTGGTACGTTTTGCTGTCTGAGTCTTGGTCCGTTTTGCGCTGGTACGTTAAGTTGTGGTGCGTTTTGCTCTGGTATGTTCTGCTGTCTGGTACGTTTTGCTGTCTGAGTCTTGGTCCGTTTTGCGCTGGTACGTTAAGTTGTGGTGCGTTTTGCTCTGGTATGTTCTGCTGTCTGGTACGTTTTGCTGTCTGAGTCTTGGTCCGTTTTGCGCTGGTACGTTAAGTTGTGGTGCGTTTTGCTCTGGTATGTTCTGCTGTCTGGTACGTTTTGCTGTCTGAGTCTTGGTCCGTTTTGCGCTGGTACGTTAAGTTGTGGTGCGTTTTGCTCTGGTATGTTCTGCTGTCTGGTACGTTTTGCTGTCTGAGTCTTGGTCCGTTTTGCGCTGGTACGTTAAGTTGTGGTGCGTTTTGCTCTGGTATGTTCTGCTGTCTGGTACGTTTTGCTGTCTGAGTCTTGGTCCGTTTTGCGCTGGTACGTTAAGTTGTGGTGCGTTTTGCTCTGGTATGTTCTGCTGTCTGGTACGTTTTGCTGTCTGAGTCTTGGTCCGTTTTGCGCTGGTACGTTAAGTTGTGGTGCGTTTTGCTCTGGTATGTTCTGCTGTCTGGTACGTTTTGCTGTCTGAGTCTTGGTCCGTTTTGCGCTGGTACGTTAAGTTGTGGTGCGTTTTGCTCTGGTATGTTCTGCTGTCTGGTACGTTTTGCTGTCTGAGTCTTGGTCCGTTTTGCGCTGGTACGTTAAGTTGTGGTGCGTTTTGCTCTGGTATGTTCTGCTGTCTGGTACGTTTTGCTGTCTGAGTCTTGGTCCGTTTTGCGCTGGTACGTTAAGTTGTGGTGCGTTTTGCTCTGGTATGTTCTGCTGTCTGGTACGTTTTGCTGTCTGAGTCTTGGTCCGTTTTGCGCTGGTACGTTAAGTTGTGGTGCGTTTTGCTCTGGTATGTTCTGCTGTCTGGTACGTTTTGCTGTCTGAGTCTTGGTCCGTTTTGCGCTGGTACGTTAAGTTGTGGTGCGTTTTGCTCTGGTATGTTCTGCTGTCTGGTACGTTTTGCTGTCTGAGTCTTGGTCCGTTTTGCGCTGGTACGTTAAGTTGTGGTGCGTTTTGCTCTGGTATGTTCTGCTGTCTGGTACGTTTTGCTGTCTGAGTCTTGGTCCGTTTTGCGCTGGTACGTTAAGTTGTGGTGCGTTTTGCTCTGGTATGTTCTGCTGTCTGGTACGTTTTGCTGTCTGAGTCTTGGTCCGTTTTGCGCTGGTACGTTAAGTTGTGGTGCGTTTTGCTCTGGTATGTTCTGCTGTCTGGTACGTTTTGCTGTCTGAGTCTTGGTCCGTTTTGCGCTGGTACGTTAAGTTGTGGTGCGTTTTGCTCTGGTATGTTCTGCTGTCTGGTACGTTTTGCTGTCTGAGTCTTGGTCCGTTTTGCGCTGGTACGTTAAGTTGTGGTGCGTTTTGCTCTGGTATGTTCTGCTGTCTGGTACGTTTTGCTGTCTGAGTCTTGGTCCGTTTTGCGCTGGTACGTTAAGTTGTGGTGCGTTTTGCTCTGGTATGTTCTGCTGTCTGGTACGTTTTGCTGTCTGAGTCTTGGTCCGTTTTGCGCTGGTACGTTAAGTTGTGGTGCGTTTTGCTCTGGTATGTTCTGCTGTCTGGTACGTTTTGCTGTCTGAGTCTTGGTCCGTTTTGCGCTGGTACGTTAAGTTGTGGTGCGTTTTGCTCTGGTATGTTCTGCTGTCTGGTACGTTTTGCTGTCTGAGTCTTGGTCCGTTTTGCGCTGGTACGTTAAGTTGTGGTGCGTTTTGCGCCGGTACGCTTCATCATCGCAACCTTCCCATCATTTTCTTCGACTTCATTATCATCACCATCATCTTCACCATCATTTTCGCTGCATCTGTAAATCGATCCGTTATTATTTTTGCTTCGTATATTTGAGGCTGCTATAACATCGCTTTTTTCGCTCTCGGGCCAACCGTCGTCTAGTTAATTATCCATCACAAACCACCAGTTGAATGATTGAACCTATCCATTTACTGGTGGCTTCGGGGGTTGGCACATCCGCTGGGGTCGCTATCCGATCAGGTGGAAGTGGCTGGATTGCTTGGATACTGGGGCACTAGATACGAGCTGGAGGCGTGCAGCAGGAGAGGTGACTTCACCATGGTTGCGCGCTATAAGCGAGGTAGCTGAACTGGCCCATATAAGGTAGGTTATAAGGTAGGCTGCCGATAGGCTATATAAGGTTGCAAGGTAGGTACCTGGGATATAGATGGATATAGCTATGGTAAATAACCCCTAAAAGGTAGCTGAACTAGCCCTGTAACCATGGTGAATGTTGCCAGTTGCGATTCCTGGCGACCCAAGTGGTCTCTTCAGCAAGTTGGGGGCGGATCTTTGACCGACATGGACAACGAGGATGGCTGAGGATGAAATCTATATCAAAAATAAGTTACGATCAAAGAAAATATTATTGCAATCAAAAAACAAATCAATAAAACATATTCCTGTAGAAAAGAAAGGAAGGAAGAAAGGAAGGAAGAAAGTAAGAAGGGAAGGAAGAAAGGAGGGGAAGGAGGGAAGGAAGGAAGGAAGGAGGGAAGGGAGGGAAGGAAGGAAGGAAGAAAGAAAGAAGCGACCACAGCATCCGGAGATGGCACAAGCTTTTTCAAGCCTCCATGAACAGGTTGGTTCATGAATACCAATCAATATTCCCCGCCGGTGAGTAGCTCATGCCCGGTGCAGATTCGTTTACCTATGGTCAAACATTAGCCGACAGTCACTCGTTGTCAACCAATGGTATCCATTGGCTCGTTGCTATACAGATCCGTATACATATATATAGTCATATAGTTTTATATAATCATACATTCATGATCTCGTCGGGCATTGCTGGCCAGAATGGAGAAAAATGACCAGCAATGCCCAACAAGATTTCATGTATATACGATCACGTCTGTATGTGATTACATCAACCAGATGGGCATCAGCAATTCTTGGACTTCTGCGCCCCGTCGTTTGTGAAACTCTGCTGCCAGGTGGATCTGACTGACACTTTGTGGGAGCTCCTGATGGGTCATGATCTATTGGAGGCTGTCCAGCACCAGACTGATCCACGAGAAGGGGCTGGCTTCAACTTGCCGGGCTTCGAAACAGAAAATTGGGCCCAGAAAATCATTCCGGATCATTCCCGAAATTTGGCTTGCCAAACATTTGGATGAGAGCAACCAAATGCGATGAAGGGCGGCTGTGCTCTTACCATGCCGGGAAATGGGTGCTTGTTTATTTAATTCTTAGCATTGTGGCAAGGCGTTGATGGGAACAACTCATCATTTGAACCTATTTTCGGGTGCCTTCATCTCGGAGAAACAACCCTTCCTTGGATGGCATAGCTGTCAAGCGAAAAATCCACTGAGATCAACGAATCGCGTTGCTAGCGAAGCATTTGAACAACGTGGGGTCACCGAGTGTGATGCGCCGGAGGCTTCAGTTCGAGTGGGCACGGAACATCGATGGTGATCGCCTCAGCCCGAAGGATCTGTATCTGGTTGGGAGGGAGGGAGGCCGGGAGCGGGAGCCAGGGGTATTCCGTTCTGGCCCTTTAAAGGGGGAGCGGTGCCAGGACCTACCAGGGGTCGTGTAACCAGATGGCAGTTATGGATAAGCAACCCGTGGTTGAAACCGCTGACCAGCATTCACGGTGCCGCTTCAACACTTGTTGCAGGGAGGCTATGGGATTTGAGGGTAATAGTAGCAACAGCAGCAAAACATTCAGTGAGATGACGCGTCTTTTGTCCCATGGCTGATTCAGGGGTTGATTGACTGCCGGGCTGATGCCTTGAAACGGTGGCCTGCTAGCGGTTTGGTATGCCATTGCCTGTGCACATCCAACCTCTCCAACAGCGAGCTGTTTTGGATGCACTGAAGGGTGACATCAACAATCATTTAGAGTGAACCATTATATTGCTAACCATTACTTGAACATGGGTTGACCATGAGTTAACCACAACTGTCATTGACCACCAGCAATTGTTTATTATTCACCATGAGTGAACCATTCATTATCAAGGTACCATCATGAACCACTATCAGCCATCATGGACAATAATTTTCCAGCATTGACGATCTCCGACTCTGACCGACCACTAGCCATAAACTGTCATTTACCTTCAGCAGCGATTGTCAACCATCATTGTCGGTTATGATTGGTTGTTGCTTACGAGATTCATTCATAAGCCCTCCCCATTTGTGGAACAAACCATCCCACAAGTGTCCCTTCTGTGTATTAAGCCTGTGCGTTTGGAAGTGCCGGAACCTGCTCAGCTACCATTCTTTTCGCATACCTTGGTACCCATGGTGGTTTGAATCATCCCACGCTTAGTGTTACGCCGTTCTTGCCGAGCGGAGGGGGTGCACCATGTCACAAGCTGGCGTGGTGTTCTTGTTCTTCTTCTTGTTGTCTGGATGGCTTATACCCACTAACTTAGGTTTTTAGAATTTTTGGGATATGACTGATTTACCATATAACCACTAAAGATATATATTTTTAGCAAGGGATCTAGTTCAGCCACCAAGTTGTTGTTGCTGCTACGGGTTATCGATCGTGACCCCAGGGGGTCAGAAATCATGTGCTGGACTTCGGCACCGATGAAAATCGATCGACGATGGAATCGGTGATGATCACCGCTCCAGCTGAACATCCACGGGCTGGTGATTTGATCGACATTCTCATTGTTTGCAATAGTGTATACATATGGTGGTTTCTCAAAATGGGGGACCCCCAAAAATGGTTGGTTTATTGCTATAAATGACTAGTATTAGATGATTTAGGGGTACCCCTATTTTGAGAAACACCCATATGTGAGGTGTGAAACAACATGAGTTTAACCATTGGTTGTTTACATCCAGTATACATCCAGTAGTATTATTCATTGGAAAACCAAATGATTAAACCAAATGGTCGGTTGTGTTTCATAGGGGTAGTTCAACCACCAACCAGTGATCATGATCGGATGATCTTCCAGCTGATTGTTTATTTGCTGATCCATCCAATCAGCTGATACACTCGTGGTAATTGATCAAATCTTCGTGGTTGAAACAGCCGGGGTTTCCAGTTGGTGGATTTTCCCATCGTTGCCCTTTCCAGTTGTGGGATATACCACTGCCAGGTACCCCTGGTGTAACCACTGTTTTCAACATTCCTGTTGAGTATCCCCCTTAAAATTGATGCGAAAAAAAATGATCCATAGATATCCTGGCGTCACATCGCTGGTTGCACATCTCTTGGGCATCAGCAAGTCCTACAGTTTCATCGTCACATGGCTGTGGTCACTTCACCCTGTACCCCTGGTTCCACTATCATCAACCATTGTTTCCCTATAGTTTTGTTGGTTATTATCCCCCATTATTGGTTGGTTAACTGCTTGACCCATAGCCAGTTGAAGTTTGTTCATGATGATCTAACCATAGCCACATTATTATCAACCATTGTTGGTTCAACCATGAAAGTTGGTTAGTTCATATTGACCCAACTCGCCACATCGCAGTAGCAGCTGCGTCTTTCACGGCCCTGCCAAGCTGTCGGTGAGGTCCTGTTGGACGCCTTGGTCGCAAGCTCAAAGCTTGCAGGTGCCGCTGCCCTCACCCCTGCAGACGCTTGGAGCGGTGACGCTCGCGCCTTTCCGGGTCCGTGAATGTTGTTTGATGATGGTTCATGGTGGCTGGTGATGGTAAATAATTACCAGTTAATGATCATCAAGAGCCATCACTTATGACCAAACCATTCCAAAAAAAGATGACACCTATAGAAGGTGGACCCCCAACCATTGAGAGCTGTTGGTTTATAACTGACTGAGCCGGGATGAACTATGAGTATCTATGAGTTATAGGGGGGGTACCCAACTTGTAACTGCTGGGGGCCCACCTGATAGGTGATCGGCCGTCTCGTTCCATGCCTCAGCTCAGGACCACGGTGGCAAGCGCGGAAGCTCTCGGACCGACCGCTGTGAAAGTCAGTGGGGTGCTGAGCCGTTGTCCTGGCGCCCTGTCACCGGTGGCCTGCTGGCCAAGCGGGACACCGCACTGGTGAGCACAGTGTCTCCGGGGGCGGATCAAGCACCATGGGGGAATCGAAGTGTATGAGCATAGTGCATTAGATATCCATATATATTTTTAACTTGCATATATATATATATATATGCACATGCATGTATCAATCATTTAGTTGAAATTATGACTTCATGTATCCATCAATATGGTTTACGGCTTCGAAGACAAGGACTAATCAGCGCCAAGGATGGAGATTTACAGGCAGGTAGACTGGTCCTGGAAAGTATCGATCAAAAACAGCAAACCATTGAGAACCATCCTTGCCCAACAGTGACAACCAATCTTAGCTAACGAAAACAGAATAGAAGTCATTCAGTACCAGTACTGGTCAACAAACCATATGATTGCCAAGAGGAGAAACCAAGGAAAATCGTTAAACATCCACAACAAGCATGGTGCTTCCCAATTGATTGAGTCAATCAAACATACTTATGAACAAGAACAATCACCACAACAGCCATCGGGAACCATGATTCACTAAGCAACATCCATTTCCTTTAGCAACCAACATGAGTGGCCGGAAGACAGGCCAGTGGCAGTCACTACTGCTACTACTCAACATTAACAGGTCGTATTCACCACATCAAAGATGCAGCAGTGCCAGCGTTTGACAGCAGTTGGCAAGTAACATTTAAGAATCGTTCGGAACCAAAGTGAATAGCACACTTTCAAACCAAAAGATTTTGAGCCAACGAAAACAACAGCAAAAGATGGCAAAAGTGAAACATCATGAATCATTGACAGCGGTAATCGTCAGCAATGCAACAAAGTCACTAACCATTTTTTATAAATCCTTGGGACCTCCTTGGGACATCCTTGGGACCTCCTTGGGACCTCCTTGGGACCTCCTTGGGACCTCCTTGGGACCTCCTTGGAACCTCTTGAGACTTTGATAGGCATCAGGGCGGCATGGTGGTGCCGGCAACGCCGAGGCTGGCCACCCTTTGATCGGGTTCCTGGCATCAACAGCTCCTTGGTGCAGAGAGAGCTCGCGAACCGCCGTGGAACCTGCCGGTAACAAGACGACCAGTTGATCAGGCTGACCGCGGCTGACCTGATCATCATTGATTGATCATTGATCATGTTGGTGAAGTTGACATGAATTCAGCCTGAGGTGCGGTCAGCAATGCTTGATGATATTAAATGGTTGATAATCATGGTGATTGCTTGACCGGGCAGGATAACGAGCGTTGCCGACAACTGAATAGAATCGTTGGTTGAGCCGTTTCACTGCAGTGCCATGGGGCAGCTGTAACCCAGTTTCATCGATTCATTCAGAACCAATGTCCTTTGTCAAGCCTGGAAGTTAGAATTAACCACAGCTTAAACCTGATTGTACATAGAAAAGGGTGGGCTTTCCACTTCCGGCTTAGTTTACCGGAGTATTCCTTGATACAGTAGGACGATCTTCAATTATTGATTGACTATCAGACCGACCCACTATGAATTATAATTAACCAAGAACTATGATTGACGATCAGCCAGTACAAACCATTCTTAGTACTTTTTGTTCGTTCTTTACCATCACGAATCATTGATTTATCATTATCATCCTACAGCCATCCGCTAGTAGCGTGGTGTTTATCAGTTGGTAGATTGGCAGATGGCTGCCAAGGGAAAAACGATTCTGTGATCTTTGGTTGCTGAGATCTGATTGAGAGAACAGTTTGACCAGAAAAAAGTTCGAGATTTACCATGAAATGTGGGTGCACCTCGCTTGGAAGGACACCTGCACCATCCAATGCGGGTGGTTGATAAATGGTGGCTTCTCAAGTCATTGGGGACCCCCCAAATCATCCAGTCATTAACCATTTCTGACAATAAACTACTCATTTTTAGGGACTCCCTATATTGAGGAACACCCAAACATGGATCTTATGCAATTGACTCGTTCCTGTGAGCACATGTTGCCCTGCAGTCAATGCGCGAGGGTGACTGCAACATGACGCAAACATGGCCTTCTAACCAGTGAATGCAACTCCCATCCAGGAAAGGACAGATGATCATCGCAAATCCATTGTCCTGTGACCAACTGCGGGTGGTTTATCAATCTCCCAAGGCTACGATGACGCGCTCCTTGGTACCGTTGAGCCAAAGCTTGGGTGACCACATCCTGGGGCGCAAGCGCACACGTAGGGTTGTCCTTTGTACTCCAAGGCTTGGAGTACGTCATTCGCGCCGAAGCGTTGGCAGAAGATGGTTCCAGTAGCGCGGGGCACCCCAGCGGCCCCGTTGGTACAGAAACGCGCTTTCTGCTTGGGACAGAAAGCGCCGCATCCATAACTGGTGGGTATAAACAATGATTTTGAATGGATGATAGATCAATTCAGTATGATCGACAAGTATAATAAGATAAACAATCACAGTGAATGGATGTTGATAAGAGCTTTGATAACCATCATTGCCAATCAGTTTGAAGCATTAACCTCGTCGCTCAACCATCAATCACCAGTAAATAGCTGAAGCAATCATTCTTCAACCTCATTCTTCAACAACCATAGGATGATGGCATTCTTCAACAGCCATAGAACGATGGTGGTTCATACATGTTCATACCATCTCTATTTCCCCAAGGTCACGCGAAGCCTCAGCAATCGTTTCGTCGCGCCACATCGACTGTTGATCAGGGTCTACCCTCGGAGACGGTGATCTGCTTCAAGCACGAGTCAGGGCCGCAGTGGACAGCTGCTTTTGGTCCGGGGGTCTTGCCGTTCCGGTGGTACTCCTGTTGGGTCCTGTTAGGTATGATTGTCCTGGGTATATTCGAATTTGTGTAATTTCTGGATGCACAATATTTTTTTTACTGCTTCAGTATTGGAGAAATTCGCTATGATAAACAGCCGCTCATTGATAGCCGCTGGTATCTGCTGATTGGCAGGGTGAAAACCACAGACCCATCCTCCAAGATGATGAGCCATAGAGCCGCTACGGGTTCTGACGAAAGCTGGCAAAGTGCACATGGGAGATCCAGTTGTCACCCTCCATCAACAGCTGGATCTTGATGGCTTCAACCACGGCTTCAACCATGGCTTCAACCAATCTACGCCTTGGAGAAAAGCATACCCCAGATTTTGTTGCCTTCATTCTCTGTAATCTGCGGTTGCCACGTTTGCAAGGTTGATGTTGCATTCCATTGAATTCCCATCATCAGACATGAGGAATCCCACTAACCTGCATGTATCTAGCCTTCGTGTCTGTTGCGTAGATAGATTGTACACACTTCAAGAAAATGGAACACGCAAGCCATTGGTATGTGTCAAATGCTGAGACATTGGTCTTTTGTCCCAATTTACGGTGGGCAATTGCAACAACGGTAATGAGATAGTCCATTCCGACCACTTTCCAGACAAACTCTTGCTACAAAGCTCAACTTCCTGCACAGGGTCAGGTTTTTTTCAATTGTCCCTCTATCCCTCTATCCCTCTATCTCTCTCTATCTCCTTCTGTCTCTATCTTTCTATCCATTTGTCCATCTATCCATCAATCAATCAACCTATCCATGCATCCATTTGTCCATCTATCTACCTATCTATCAACCTATCTATTTATCTATCTATCTACCTATCTATCTATCTACCTATCTATCTACCTATCTACCTATCTATTTATTTATCTATCTATCAATCTATCTATCTCTCTACCTATCTAGCTATCTACCTTATGTATTTATCTAATCTATCTATTTGTCTAGTTATCTATTTATCTATCTAGCTAGCTTTTTATCTACCTATCTATTTATCTATCTACCTATCTACCTATCTACCTATCTACCTATCTATCCATCTATCTATCTATCTATCGATTTATCTATCTATCTACCTATCTACCTATCTACCTATCTACCTATCTATCTATCTATCTATCTATCTATCTATCGATTTATCTATCTATCAATCTATCTATTTATCTATCTATCTATCTATCTCTCTATCTATCTATCTATCTATCTATCTAATTTATCTAATCTATCTATCTACCTATCTATCTTTTTACCTATCGATCTATCTATCTATCAATCTACCCATCTATCTATCTACTTACCTATCTAGCTATCTACCTTATCTATTGATCTAATCCATCGATTAATCTATTTTTCTTTTTATCTATTTATCTATTTATCTATCTATCTATCCATCTATCTATCAATCTATTTTTCTATCTTTCTTCCTATCTTACTACATAGCACAGCATTCCAGTACATAGTGCGATCCATAAAACATATCTATATCTCTCTATATATATATATTTATCTCTCTCTCTCTCTATATATATATATATGTAAGATGAAATAAGACATATGTGATATATTAGTCAGACTGCACAGCCATTTTTTCCTCGGCTGAGTTGGTCACCTTTCCGAGCTAAGGCCTCGGAAACACGACGGGCAAATTGTTGCCACACCTCAGGCGCCAGGGCTTGGTACTGCTGCGGTGAGCCTGGTAGCAGCTTGAAGCTCTCAACAACTGAGGTTGATGACTTTACCAATGACTTTACTATGGTTTATCATTGGTTTATCATTGGTTTATCATACAATCTGTGGTTTATGATAACTACGGTTGCTTATGACAAGTTTGAGTTTTCCCTCAAGAACAGATCATCAACAGGATCATTTTTTTTCGCAAGAACAGATCATCAACAGCAACTAGTTTTTGACTTAAGAACAGTTTTTCTTACCAAGCTTGCAATGCAACTGCTTGGTAGCTTAGTACTTGTAGGTGGGTGGGCATGACATAGCCCATGAATTGATCGGAACAGGAAGGATGTTATCGATGAGACTCACAGGAGTTTAGGCCTCGACAGCTGGGAGTTTGAGACTCAGGCGATGGTTGGATACGCCCCCATCCAGAGATGAAACCACGGGGCTGCCATGGGCCACAGATTTCAGCATCGATTTTGGATCTGATTTTCTTGACCACACATTTTCCAACCAAAAAACTTGGTTGGAAAAGACATATTTTATCGTCCAACATTTTTGGAGCTTAGCGACGTTTTTGGAGCTTAGCGACAGCAATGACTCACATGACTTGGAAACTGCCATTGCCCATCGGTGGCCCTGCAACTGCGACGCCAGTTCCAACGGCTGTTGGACGTGAAGGAAAGGTCGAATCTGGCGAAATTGACCAGCTGCTTTCAGGCCGGACCGTGGTACAACCATTGTGGCCCATGGTCAGCGTGGCGGTTGATGAATCTGCGTTGCTGGGACACAGAAGGTGGTACAAGAGGGCTGATGGTTGATTCTGGTGGAACAGTGCTGATCATCCCACAGCCATGGTTCATGGTTATTTGTAGGGCAGAACAACCAAGTGCATTGGCCGCAAGGAAAATTTAGGCAGCGGATCGATGGTTCTGTGTAACCCAGCGGGAGCGAGTCAGTTGTTGGCTGATGGCTCAGTTGGCAGTTCGCCGATCTCTGCGGAAATATTCAAGGAAGCGAGAATGCATATGTTGGCAGCTGAGCATAATTCATGTCTATCTGTGATACATTTGTTGCTTTTTGATCCTGATGAATCATTCATCGTCGGACATCATAATCATTATCATCAACCATCATGAACCATCATGAGACAACTTGAACCACCAACAAAACCATCAATCATCATTAAAATGTCGTCATATGGGTGTTTCTCAAGCCATATAGGGGTACCCCTAGATGATCCAGTTTATCAAAGATTGATGATACTAAACCAATCAGAACTTGAGGTTCGCCTATTTGAAGAAAGCAATATTCTTGAGCAGATTAGGCTATGGTTGGCCTGAAGGACCCCATCAGTTTTTGGGACCCCATGACTGCAGAGTGATGACCATGTTGATAGATGTGATGTATGTGATGTAGGGAAGAATAAGCCTGTTGCACATCAAGATGTGATTTCATAATATATCATACGTGTATATATGTATCTGTGCACACTTATGTATATCATGTGAAATCATGTGATTATTTATGTATAGATGCACTTGTAGCAGATAGTTCCACGTGGTGGTTTCGCAAAATAGTGGTACACCCAAATCATCCACTTCATGAACCAATTCTAGTAATAAACAAACCATCACTTGGGGTCCTCTATGACTTGAGAAACACCTATTGATCTAATTGTTGATTATTATCCCCTATTCTTCCAGAAAAGCGGCATAATATTATCAGCCACAACTTAATCCCTTTAAGACCATATGATCAACCCCTAGATATTTTGAGAACCGCCCCATATCAATGATCTTTGTGTTGCCACTAGCGATCTGAAATGACCAAATTGATCCGGGCTCGGTGCTTTGCCTTGCAAAGCACCGGGGGTTGAGATTCATCGCCTTTCGAAACGATGTGAGGCATCCCAAGCTGCATCCGGGGCTCCAATATGTCTGTGGTTCAAGGCTTGATCAGCCAACTTTCATGGAGGATAAGCACCAACTAAGCTATAGGGAGAACAATGGTTTAGCCGATGGGGAAGCCAGGGGTATAGGGTTTTCATCCATTGCCATATGCCAAATAACCGGCCAGTGTATCACCATCAGTATTCAAGATGCCCAGGAACAGTAGGGGTACGACCAACTGGTCATGTAAAGCTGAGGCCCCTATGACTAGTTTGACATTAGCCCACTATGACAAGAGGCACCCTACTGAGTCATAGGGTTCACCTAGTCATATGGATCCACAAGGGATTCCCCCACGGTGGGTCTCCCTGGGCAGGACATCAGGCAGCGACAGGGTGACGAGGAGAATGATACCAAGTTGCAGGTGTGGAACTGACGGCGAGGGCGACCAAGTAGAATCACCAGCAAGGGAAGCCGCCAAGTGTATGATGGCGCTCAGGGATCATGACGGCTATGGGTCAAGGCTTTAACCAACTTTCATGGGGGATAATCACCAACGAAACTCATAGGGAAAGGTTAATGATGGGGGAACCAGGGGTGCAGGGTTTTGACCCATGAGGAACTAGCATGACTAATGCGGAGAATCATTTGGTTGGTGGTTTTTTCCTTTTCCTTGTGAAAACTAACAAATGGCTGGTTGACCAACACTTCTCATAGGGGTTGAAACCACCACCCAGATGATAATGTTACACATTCATTAGTCAACTCAGAATGAGGACGTCACCAATGGTGCGGATACGACCAGAATTGCTTAAGCCTTCGCCCTGGAAGCGGTTTCCTATCCACCTCTCGCAAAATCCCCTCTTGTTGGGTGCTGCCATGGACGGTGCCCATGTGCATTGATGACATTGGTACCATGATGGGCAGCAGTTTCAGCTAGTTGGAGCACTACCAGTTGGGTGAGTCCTTATCTGTATGAAGGTCATGTAAAAGAAATGGGCGTTTCTCAAACTACGGGATCCAAAAGTCATGGCTGTTTTTTCATTACAAATGATTGCGATTGGACGATTCCTGGGGGCACCCCTATGACTTGGGAAACCTCTAAATATGATGGTATCTCACTAAGGGGAGTGTCAGAAATAAATATCGGAAACTATCAGCGGTATGCCTATTACTACTTAAATTACTACTATTATTACTAGTATTATTGTTGTTCTTACTATAGTAAGAAAATACTAGAAATAATACTAGTAGTAATACAAAAATACTATAGTAGTAATACTATAGTAGAAAAATACGCTATTTTGTTGTTCTTACTATAAATCATTTCTATTGGATGGCATAACAAACAGCGCAGCTTGAGGCGGCTACCTCTCTGCGAGGCGGGTTCGCCTTGCAGCCTGCAGGTCGACATGTCCGGGCTGTTGCCATGGACCAGTTACCTGGTTACTGCCCCGAGCTCAGCGGTCCGAGTCAGCCAAGACTGGTTGGTGGTGTTTTTTCTAGGGGTTTTGACCCTTTATAGTGGTTATTAATAGGGGTTAAGAACCAAGAACAGCTACTGGTTGGTGGTTCTAGACTGGTTTCAACAGATTGTTCCTA
Source organism: Symbiodinium kawagutii (assembly GCA_009767595.1). NCBI lineage: Eukaryota > Dinophyceae > Suessiales > Symbiodiniaceae > Symbiodinium > Symbiodinium kawagutii. Next base: position 635,230 of record VSDK01010117.1, on the reverse strand, counting down.
GTTTTCCCACAAATGCTTGGTTGTTTGGTTAATATTCTCCATAGGGGTCATAACCGGCAACCATTTGCAATGTTTGGTGGTTTGGAACATTTTTACTGTCCCCATATTTGGGATGGTTGGTTGATTAACTCACATGTTTAGAAAGGGTTGGAATGACGATCTTGGCGAAAAAATGTTTTACACAGTACATGAAAAACAGGGGAGGTTTAGAGGCAAAAACTTTTCTTGCAGAGGTGAGAGGGAGCATCTGGAAGCCATGCTGGGTACAGCTTGGCATATGTGTTGCGCATGTTGGAGCCTTTGGGAAAAATGTCGAGCGAGATGTTGGGGCATGTGGAGGCAATTTTGCCGCATGTTGGGCGCATGTTCGGGTCATTTTGGCCCATCTTCGGCGAAGTTGGGCCCATCTTGGCCCCATATTGGTCCCATGCTGGTCCCATGTTGGCCCATGTTGACCCCACGATTGGTGTTATGTTGGGCCAATCTCGCCGAAAAATCGTTTTTCAAAAAACGCCAAAAACAGGTGATTCAAGAAAAACAGGAGGCCTCGCCGCCGCAAATGAAAGCTGTACCACATATTCTTCACGCAATTTCGCAAAGACACACCCGGCATCTGGGGTGAGGGCGGGCAGATTTTAAACATGAAAGAAAGTTTGGAGATCTTCAAACATCTTCAAACTACCGGCCATTCATCAGATGTCCGCGACAATCTCAAGAAGTTTTTGAAATAGCCAATGAGAATCAATGAGACGACATCACAGTGGTTCTGGTCACTTCGGATGTAGATCGATGTAGAGTTTCCGTGACAAGAAACTGTAGATGCCCTCAATTCTGATTCCTCCTCGGTTTCGTTGTGAACGTGGTTAAGTACCCACCCACCAAAAAACAGTTGTCAGCTTTTAATAGAAGCACCGCTTCTGGGCATGCCCAAATGGACTAGTCTCACGGTGGGAAGGTCAATGCTCATGATTTCAGCACGAGGATCATTGTCAACCATGATATGCTGAAGGCTCAAGGACATTTAGGGACACTGAAGCTGGCAGATAGGACGTCCCCGTAAGTCATCAATGGGTTGCACAGCGACCAAAGTTGCTGATGACCTGAAGGGGTCATCGCGATTGCCATCGCTGCAGCCATCAGAGGTGGTTGACGTGGATCAGCCGGGGTTGAAGGAGATGGATTCATCCTATGACACCTGGAACTGGGGAGAGACCTTCGCGAAAGCAGCGCCATGCCCACCAAGTCGTCGGATGCATAACCGGCACCTGGAGAAATTGGAGAACTTCATGCAGAAAGTGGAGGCCTTCCCTGCAGCACTTCCAAGCGCTGTTCAGCGTCGAAGGGGGTCGCAAGAATTTCACTCGGACAATGGCGCTTGTGATCAAACAGATTTCAGGACTGTCAAGATTACCAGCTTGTAAGGCCAAAGGAGTGCCATCCCCGCCAAGTTCTATGACGGTTTTGATCAAATGAATGTCAAGACTGTCAAGATTACCAGCTTGTAAGGCCAAAGGAGTGCCATCCCCGCCAAGTTCTATGACGGTTTTGATCAAATGAATGTCAAGACTGTCAAGATTACCAGCTTGCAAGGTCCCAACATGTACAGATTTTGTTTGACTGCAGCTGCTTTTCCACCCACTTCCCCGCAGTCTTAGTGTTTACCATGAAGACGGCGAACGGGTTGCAGCTCTGTTTTCATCCACTCGACTTGATCGCACAGCTCAATGGCTGAGAGAGGTCAAGCGAAAAGTCAAGAAACCTGGGAAGATACTTCAATGCGCTTTCGTAGATGCGCTTGCCGGCAGAATGACTCCTTCAGTACTCCCAGGCGCTTCCGTAGCAGCGCGTGTGAATGGCAGCATGAGTCCTTCAGTGAATCCTATAGTCCTATAGAGACACAAAGCTCTCTGTGGTTGTCACCTTTCTGGCAGCCTTGAAAGAATCAAAAAGGCCTGAGAGCCGAGTTGGTGATTTGGTGGAGGTTGGTGATCTATGCTCAGGAATGAGCTGAAAACTTGCAGGACCCCTCATAATTGATATCAACTGATTCTTTTGTCTGGATTTTCCTATCAACCAATCCATAGAATGATAAGACTGAGCTTTTGAATATATTTGAATACTAGTTGCCATGCTTAGTGGTGCGGGACAAATGGCTCTTTTTGGATCCATTTCTTCAGTATGGAATTCTCATCGCTGAGACTGCGCTTGTGCTAACCAGAAACTGTTTTTCTGAGAAAGGCTTCCTTGGAATCCCCTACAATTGGCGGTCAAAGCAAGGGGTTCCGAGGTTGATTTTCCCATCAACCCACTACAGCCCACTCGCACATAAGGGCGTAGTTTATGGCATAAACCACGCTTCAACTTTATCTATTACAGGTCTGCCAGAAAATAGCAAACCCATGATTTGCGAAAAGAATGAGGATTACTGATGACTAGAATAGCGACTTGGATGAGTAGAACATGAATCCTGCTTTACCAATCGCTGACTCATAGAGACTCCTCAAGAAACATGCCAGGGCTGAGATTCTACAAAAGGTGGAAGTTGGGACTAGAAATGCTGTTGCTATTGCCTACTAGCCATGTTTGATGGCAAACGGACCATTCGTTTGACAATGCTTCAGCATTGCGAGGTACCCAATCATGATATCAACCAAACTCCCAGGGTTGTAAATGTCATAGAACTATGATCGACCATAGTAATAAACCCTTTCAAGGTGCGCTATGAGGCCTAAAGCCATGCTTGGTAACCAGTTGCGAAGTGGGGATATCCACATGCACACCGTCGTTTAGCCCAGCCGTAGTTTACCATCAGCCAGCAACGAGCGAGCTCGTTTCTCAGGTTTCAGCTCGTTACCCTGCCGGAGCAGGCGGTTCCATGCAGTGGCACCAGATGTAGCAACAGCTATGGTTATATGGTGGTTTCTCAAAATAGTACGGGACCTAAAAAATGGTTGGTTTATTACTAGAAATGGTTGATATAGGGTGATTTGGGGGGTCCACTATTTTGAGAAACACCCATATTTTGAAAGGGTTGGTACTGGTCGATAGTGGTTGATGCCGTTTGACAATAATTCAGAACACATGCTTCATAATAACAGATATGATCGATAGTCAGGGTGATTCGTCGCTCAGTTATGGCGAATTTGGAACAACCAACCATCAGTAATGCTGAATAGAAAACACGAATTGTTTTTTAATGAATACTTTGTTATCGGTGGTTGTTTTTTTGGTGGTTGTCAATGCCTCGTTAATTTTTACCACTAGTGTCGGGGATAGTGAATGTAAGTTTTTGACCCGGCAATAAAGCAATACTCACTAATTATACAGCAACAGATAGTGCACTCCTAGCCATCCAGGGGATTGTTTGATCATCCCACCAGCCACCCGGCCACCCCGTCCATCTACGCGGTTCTGCGGAAACGAGCTGAGAACACGAAAGATATACAGAATTACGCAAGTACATGTAATTAGGTAGAACCTAAGTATAAACCAAAGGGCTGCACAAACTTGCGGGTGCACATATATATATATATATACATATGTATATTTAGATGTACAGTGATGTACAGTACATGTGCGCGCGCACACACACACACAGAAGTCAGCATGTGCGAATGAGTCCACAGAGATTACACACGCGCAGAATCGTGCACATGCAAATGTTTCTGTCACTCCGTGTCTTTATAGGTCGACAAGATATTTGTATGTTTTTTGTAGACAGAAATGCATTCAGCCGGGCATGTGCTTAGCCTAGAATGGCTTGGATGAATATCCATGGCATTTATTATGCAGAAATCGGAGATTTGGGATTCGTATACCACCTTCTCAATTTTTCACGTAGGCGGCGACATCTCACAAATGATGTGTGGTTTATCAACATCGATCTCCCAGACACTGTATAATTATTCAAACACTAGTGACATCTGTATATGTATACAGATAGATGTACTATATGTTATATATGCATGTATAAATAAACTCCAATATCAGCTTTCGACTTTAGCCATATTCATTATTAATTAGCGAATTGATGAATCTATATACTGTAAATCAGTGTGTATCCAACAAAATCATCAGATGATCAACTAGTACTGGAAAGGAAGTGAACTTCGGTCAACAAAACCTTCACCATCCTTTACCACTGATAGGGGACCAGCCAGTACTGATACCCCCAATGGAACAAGTAGGTGCAAGTTGCTTGCAAGACCGGTTCGGGCGTTCCTGCAGGTATTCAGCTGGTTGGGTTGCAGGCTCCTGCCATAGATCCAGGGATTCTGCAGCTGTCGTGTTGAGCAGGTAGTCCTGCCCCCAAGATATGGCAGTGGGTCAGTTCACCCCGTACCCCTGGTTCCCCGTCATCAAAGATTATTTTCCCTATTATTGGTGATTATCCCTCACTAATTGGTGAATTAATATTGACCCATCGCCACACAGTTGGTATATATCCCCTATACTTGTTGGTTATTATCCTCTAATATCCACCATTAACCAGCTATTGTTAACCATTTCTTGGTTGGTTCATATAGGCAACCCATATTCCTCGTGCAGCTTATCCTCGCATCGGTGGCTTACTGCAGGCCTCTATCCTCGCAGCAAAGAGGTGGGCCAGCGTGTGGGCGCGTGGTTGCAGGGTCAGTTGCGCCGGTTGATGGTGGATATTAGGGGAAATTACAGTAACCAACAAGTATAGGGGAGATATATACCAACTATATGGCGATGGATGGTCAAGAAATGCTTGTTTCAGGATTCGCAATCTTGGGGGTCACTGCCCTTTGTATTGCCTCAGGTCAACTGTAGATAGCAAGTACTTTCTGGCCCTGATCAATGAACAAGAAATGACTGTATGTTGAGAATATCATTGTGAATGGTTCGCATTCATCATCAAACCAGCTCTTTCCCCATCTCAGGTTCTCCCATCCAGGAGATTTCTTTGCTTATTCACCATCCAATTTTTATTCAACCAATTCACTTCACCCATCCAGCGTCGAGGCCAAATCTCACGTGGAGGGCGTGGGCTTGCTGGTGGGTAGCAAGTTGACTACCCAGGTGCGCACCGAGAGAAGCGGGTCTGGTGGCACCAACTGGCGCAGATTTTCGCCGTTCAGCCGTCGATCATCCAAGTGCTATGGAAGGTCCACTGGCACCAGCGATTGAGCGAGTTCAACGAGTTGGTTTGTTGCGAGATCTCTGATTCCTCCAAACAGCTGCAGTAATGTTGCCGCAGATCTCCTATTTGCAGCTAGGGGATGAGTTAATGAGAGATGCAGCCGCTGATCGACCATCATTGGTTTACCAAATGATAGGTCCAATGGCTGGCGATCCAATGGTTCATCCAATGGCTGATGATGTCTCGTGCAAGAGATGGGGGTTATGGATCTACCATTACCTATGGTCACCAAAAATGGGAAGCTGCTGAAGGACAGACAGACGGTATAATTCGTTGGTACCTCCTGCGATCGACCGTATTCATAATTGAGGTGGTTTCTCAAGTCATAGGTGTACCGCTAAAGCATCTAATGTTAACCATTTTACAATAAATCACCCATGGTTTGGGGGTTCCCTATATTGAGAAACCACCATTTGAGCTTGTTGACACAGTTTGACACATTTACCAGTAATTACTAATTGTGACTCGTCTCTTTTATCCACCAGATCCATTGTCGTGGAGCTAGCATTTACGCCTTTACATGATGACTTCTATCCACTTATTAAGCACCAATAAACGGTTGACATTGTTCCATTTATCATCATCTATATAAGTATCCATTTATTCATCATGAAATGTCTATATTTTTTGATCCACTATTGGCGCATCTGAAGTTGAATTGAACAATTGAACAGTTGTCATGCTTGTAGCATTCTCAATTATTCTCAATTATTCTCATTATCATCATCATCATCATCATCATCATCATCATCATCATCATCAACTTCTTCATATTTTGATTCTGAATTATTCTGAACATCTATCCATGGGTGTATCCATGAATTTATTTTCTTAAAGTTGTTTTATCATCTATATGTTTATATATATATAGATTAATATATATACATATATATACACTCATACTATATCCAATTTCCATCCACGATTCATCATTCCATTCAAGACCTTTTTTCTTATTTTGTTGATGTATACCGCATCCATAATTGGGCGTATCAATTATCATGGATTGGTGTATCAATCTATCATTGTTCTTACTTTGTGTTCCATCATTATGAAAATAAGAAACACCAACTTCATCAAATGAGAATCAAATTAGTTCAATGAAAAATACATGAACCATTTCATACGATGTAATTATCAACTATTATGATCAAATTAGTTCAATGAACAATACATCAACCATTTAATATACTGTATCAGTTATCCAATCATCTCTTGATTTCATCACAAGATTCATCCGTCAATCGTTTCATCCCAGGTGGAGACACCTGGAGGACCAAATGCGCCCTCAGCGCCACGGCAGGCGGCGCCGCACCGGAAAGGGGGATGCTAAAGGGTGATAGCCATGAGAATGCTAAATCATCAATAGCCATACCTATGGATCTCAGGATCAATTTTGAATCATTGTACATAGGCAGTTGTTGGCTGAACAATGGATCATTGATAGCGATAAGTACGAACTGTTGTTCATTATCCTTGCTTCACCATCCTCGATCATCGACCATCATTGACTATATAACCAATTCATACCAATTCGGTAATCATGACTGTGAACCAAGCATCATTGTTCACTCAGGGTGAATCATCCCACAGATCCGCCTTATCAACTCTACTTGCTTGGTATCCGAGACTGTCAACCAGCACCCAGCATTCACCTTGTCAAAAGTTCTTTATACCCCTCTTATTGTTGGTTCTTATACCAAAGATTGTGGTTCATTGGTGCTACCAAGTGCTGAAGTGAAGAAGATGTTTGAAGCATTGAAGCCCTTTCTGGCGATGCTTGCCAGTGCATATTGGGTGCTTCGGTGGATGTAGACACGAAGTAAAACCAGTGCTGATCGCAGCAGCCAGTGGATCAAACCGGTCGGCTGAAGCAGTCACAAGTCACAAGTCCAGGAGCAATTCAGGGAGACCAAAGCCAGGTTGATGCAATCCTCCAGAAATAGTTGGCCAATCCATGGGCATAGAATTGCTGATGGCTGAAATTGCAAAATGTCTTCAAAACAAACGCTTGTCCTCCCGCATAGTTGAAATCGTTCAACACTTGAAAGTGTGGTTTTGAACTTCCACAATTATGGGTACAACAACAATTGATTATGAACTGACTCATTGCTAGAAACCATACCTGAAATTGGTCATGTGCTGGCTGCCAGATTGGCAGTTTCTCCGCTTGACAACGGGTTTTGCTTGACCATGATCAGCGGTGAATCACAACCTCCCACCCTCAACAGCAGCGGTAGATCACGAGAAACCTATACTCCACCACTAATCTTACCAGAAATAGCTTTTCATTTCCCATCAAATATGGACGCTTATTACTTTGAAAACTATTTGTACCCCCCCCAGGCCTATTCGGATTCCCGAACCATGGCTTAGGAAAACACCCATGGTATCACAACGGTTGTGGTGGAAACCCTCGATCACCTGGGTGCCATGATGTACCCCCAAGTCATAACGGTGGTTTCCCTATTGATAGTGGTCATGGACTTGGACGATTGGCAGGTACTCCATGGCCATGAACATCCATGGACAACCCCACATGATGAGGTTAGGTCATTAGGTCATGTGCTAAGGATCATGGTCCAGCTAGCTTGATCATTGTCAACATGGGCATGCAATACCACTCTTGCTGCCTATACCTGGTTGTGGCTACGTCCATGAATGGTGGTTCCTCTAGACCCACCGGAAAGATGGTTCGGAGCAGGTCAACCATCGAAATTTTATGTATGCCGATGTTTGGAAACACCTATCAGCGTATGGGTGTGTATTTACATTGATATCTCATGTCTCTCCCTAGAGACGTATAAATAAACAAATAAATAAATAAATAAATATATATATGAATATATATATATACTTATCTATTTATTTATATACATATATTTCTTTATATATATATATAAATCTATATTTATGTATTTATTTAGACATATTCGCATATATATATATATATGTATACAGTATATGTGTATACGGCATATAGGTATTCAAGCAACAAAGTGATTCGCCTTATTGGGTTGTCTTCCCTCCAAAGTGGCGTCAGGTGGGTTGGCACGACTTCCAGCACAATCTGGGCGAGGCCTGGGTCAAACCTGATGGAGGGTTTCCCTCTGAATTCTGCTGGCGTGAGCACCAGGGAATGGAGCGTGTTTTTGCACTGTTCTTCTGAGTTGTCGGGTCAATGATATGCCAGAGCAACTTTAAATAATTGGTAGCACTGTTTTTTGGTGGTTTAAGGTTGATTTTGGTTGAGAAGGCCTTCTGTCTTCCAGGGAGTGGGTTTGCCGTATTGGTTTGGTCACCAAGGTGGCTCACTTAAAACCCGGGTGACCGTAGCCTGGGTCATCGACCCCATGATTGACCATCATTCACCACCAGCAAGACGACCAACTATCGTTCTCCACCACTATCAAGAAACATCAACCATCATTAACTATCATGAAGCATCATTAACCACCATTGATAATGGAGAACCATCATTAACAATCCCTTTGCCATCAATAACCACCATTTAATTTCATGAAACTTCGTGAACCATCATTTTCAGCCGCTGAGCAGAAACTTGACGGCCACTTGCAGAATGGCTGGCTCTGGCTTCGGATCAGTCGTCATTGGTCGGTGGTTCCATCACCATCATTAGCCATGAATTTAGGATTGAATGCTTGGATGGCTGATTGATGGCTAGTTGTTTCATGATGATTCATCAATGATTAATGGTAGAGAGTCGATGATTAAGATTTCGTTAGTTAATCATTCATGGTAGATCATGGTAGAATAATGGGGGGATGCTGAATGGTGGAAAATGGTGAATCCAAACGATGGTCGATGCATGGTTCAGTCCATTGTGCAATTTGCACAGGATGACCAAGGACATTGGTTGGAATAAAACGTTGAGTGATGATACGTTTTGGGTGGATCCATTTGGCGGGTCCTCAAGTCACAAGGGCCCCCAAAATCATCCATCATTAATCATTTATAGTAATAAACCAGTCATTAATCATTTAGAGCAATAAATTTGTCTTTTTTTGGGTGCCCGGGCCCAAAGTCTTGGCCTGTCACCTTTGACACTTCGGTGTTCCTTTGGCACATCTGAATGATCACTGAGGTAACTCCAAGGATCAGAGACAGAGATGGATCAAGCAGGTTTCATTTGGGGCTTTCTCAAGCCATATGATACCCCAAAGCTATGGTCGTTTTCTTACTATAGATAGTTGATAAGCTGGATGATGACAGGGGGTGCGTGCCCCTATTTTGAGAAACAACATGAAAATATGGTGTAAACCACCAATTTTTCCATACCAAGGGTCCAAGTATCACTAGCCATCCTTGACCACCAAGGTTGATGTGTCACTCGGGTGTCGCCCAGGATGCCAGGTTCCGGGAGGACAAGCGCGCTGTGCTGCTGAACATCGAGGAGCCACAGGGTCGCTGCCACATGATCTGGTTGGTGATTTCAACATGTGGCTATGGGTCAATATTAACCAACCAACTAATGGGGGATAACCACCAACAATAATAAGGGAAACAATGGTTGTACAATGATGGGGGAACCAGGGGTACGGGGTGTTTACCCACAGCCATGTTTCAACACTAGTTGGTTAGTTGGTGAAATGATGTGAAATGATATTTGGTTAGTGGTTTTTATCATTTTCTATTTTCCGAAATTCTTAATAAAGGGCTGGTTGACAAGCATATTTTTCAATTGGGTTGAAATCACCAACCAGACATGTTTCAACTGGGATGGTGGCTTCTAATTCACCTGCCTATGCTTGGAGGAGTTGTCAGCAACCACTCATGGTTGATGGGTGCGAATGTTCGTGGCTGGTGAATTGCAGGTTTTTCTTCCAGCCAAAGCTTCGGCCCTGCGCTGGGATGTCAGGGCATGTCCTGGACTGGCTTTTGGCAGTTGGGATGGCTACGGCTCCACATGATCTACTGGTCTTGTGCCCTACATTTCGTCCATGGAGCCATGCCGCCCCAAGCTAAGCCTCGCGCCATGGCAGGATCGAAAGGACTATGTCTTGGAATACCGGGCATGTGCTCCCACTTGGGCTCACTATGACCCCGAGGCGAAGAACCCTGTTCCTGGGACAAGGGAAGAGCCTCCGTTGGGTAGACGCATTTGCAACCTATATGCATGTACATACAAACACATGTTGTATATTAGTATATGCATTTGCTTGTGGTGGTTTCTCAAGTCATAAGGGTACCCCAGTTTTCGTCCTTCATACTAACCATGTATAGCAAAAACACATTATTTTGCAGGTACCCTATTTTGAGAAACCACCATGTATATACATACATACATGTAAGTTTCAAGATACACAAATAAGCAAATTTCGATGCACATGCAATCACATCATCAATCCATGTGCACACATACAAACACACACGCACAATTATACATTTCCATATTGATGCAGGCCCGTCGTCAAAGTGTGATCAGTAGTCAGTGATGCTTTGTGTGTGAAGGATCGCAAAGATCCAGCTAGTGTGAGTCTTGGTTCAGAGCTGACTTCACCAAGACTTTGCACATTTCGGCTGGACTCAATGCAGATTCCCCACATAAGTTGATCCCAATCTCATGCAGGGCACCCTGGAAACATGGCCATGGCGTATGGCCAGCAGGCTCCAGGGCCCCAGTTCGTTCGCCTTGCTAGGTGGGTCCTGCTTTGCGAGACTTCCAAGGGAGCTGGCCCAAATCCAAAGATATGGAGGACCTGAAGCCGCGGAGATTTTGGCCCTCAATTTTTTCGTAGCCAGAGCTATTTGAGTGCTCAAGTCAGTTTGGGGTACCCCAATTATCATCCTTGATTTTAGTCACTCATACCATGACACCGGCATCATCGGAATCATTTGAAGTACGAAGTCTTTAGATAGTCGATAAATGTCCATCCCAGTCCGTTCGATTGAAAATCCAGGCCGGATTGTTGCTGGTAAACCACAGTTGATTAGATAAGTCGGTTGATTGTTTTCCAAGACTGTTTTGGTCCATGTTATTGTCAACAATTCAGTCATCATTACTTGTTTTTATCTTTCATCAAGAGGCATCATTGTTATCAGCTGTCGCCTCACTCAGCAACTGCTTCGAAACCATGCTTTGAACCCACAACCATACTGCAAGAGTGGGGCACCCCATGCCTTTGGGGAAAGACATTGGCTACAGCAACTAACGTTAACAGGTCCGATCCTCCAAGTAGCCATCAGATAATCACCGGGACTGGTGGTGACTCCCACGGGATCTCCACAGGAGGGTGCGTGGAAGCGAGTGCCCATTGTGAAGCGCATGGGAGCAGGCCGGGGTCTGGCAGGCCCCACGAATGGTGGTGAAGGGTGGAGACTTCTAGTGTATGATGGTTGATTGGGAATTTTAGTTTATGATGATTGATATGTCAACGAACTGTTATGATTAGCTTTTTGGTCAATAAGGATCAGCAATCGTTTATAATCAGAATGGTTAATGATGGTCAATATTGGGGAGGAATGGCTCACAATGATTAGTTAAGTTATGTTTGACAATTATTGCGAATGGTTCATGGACGTTCATGATGGTCAATGGCAGTTTTGCCGCTCGGTCTAGATGAAGGTCGATCGTGCAGGGAGCCGTCAAGCAAAAACTAAGAAAACTATTCCGGTACCTGAGATGATCATGCGAGGCAGGGTATGTGAATGGGAACGCTGACTCTACACTTGCTGGCCAGCATTTTTGATTCAAAAATCCACAGTTCTAGGTTTGACATTGCTACAGCATGCTGTATCAGTGCCGGAGTTGTATTCGCAGGGATCATTTTCTGGTGGACCTGTCTAATGATGCATCATACTGCTTGACAGGGAAAGTATTGTAGTGAGTACAGATTCACTACGGAAAGTAGACCGGCCAATCAATGGTTCAGTACGGTTCAGTATGATGTAGCCAATAGTACTTGGAGACTGTAGCAGTGATAGGTTTTAAGCTGGTTGGTGGCTTTAAAACATTTCTGGATTTCCCTAGTATTAACAAATAATTGATTAATCGACCAATATTTTGCCCAAGTGGCCTTGGGATATTCCTTGGGAAAAAAATCTTAGCTTTCTAAATTTGAGCCCAATGATTGTGATTAATTACTCGCTGGTTTGTCTAAGAATTGGTTTGTAACTCATGAGGGATCAACTTCCTTTGTAGACCTTGCCTGTAATGCGAAACATAGTGGTGTCATTCTCGAAGGGTCTTGCTTCCCAAAAAACTACGCTTGCCTCATTAGGGTTGTCCTATTGTACCAGGCAGTGTTGCTACGAACTGTCTTTCAAGCGAGGTCATCCACTCCGCTGGTTTCGTGAGAAGGGCCATTGCTTTGCCATCCATTAGTGCCATGAAGTGTCAAGTGATTGATTTCTATCGCATCCGGAACCACAGGCTGGCCATGTGGGATTTTTTGTTCTAGGAGGCTGATCTCTCTCAGAAGCTTCTTAGTTGAAAGCATGCGCTGCGTACGCGTGCTTTTCGGTGCGCCGAATCGTGTGCGACTGGAGCTGATGATTTTTTCGAGATTTGTCCTCATCTTCCTAATATTTTTCATAGGTGATCATTGACGAACATTTTTCACAGGGGTGGTTCAACCACCGACCAGTAAGGCTTCAGATTCTTTGGATCGGCATCGCCAGTTGACCATTGGTGGTTGGCTATCGCAATATCTCGTTTGATTGGTTAGGATCCCCTGTGATGAACTATACAAGGCGACCACGGCGAACCAACCAATGGGTCTTGACCAAGCGTTCGGCCGGCAGGTTTTGGCGAATCCTACACCCCTAAAGGTATTGCTTTCACGGCTCCAGAAGAGGCGTAGAACTCCGAACTGGCCCTGGTGATCAGCAGGTTGGATGATGGGACCACTAGCTCAACCACCATGAGGAGTTGCTCAAAGATTCTTAGCGCTTAAAAAGGTGGTAAGCATGAGTGGTGTTTATATGGATATTTTAGGGGATTATAGTGGTTAAGAACAGGAGTATTAAGCAGCAATGAGACCAATTTGGGTATTTCTCAAGTCAGTTTGGGGTACCCGCAGTGATCATCCATTGTTAATCATTAGTAGTGGTAAACCAACCTTTTTGGGAGTCCCGTATTTTGAGAAACACCCATATATTCATAAGGTGGTAACCACATGGAACCATATGGAACCATCAATACTATCATGTTGACATTAAGTAGTTACCCAGCTCAATGATATTAACCATGAATACATGGCTGTGGCTTATGTTATCACCCTGATGCCCTGGTGAATATCCCATGACCAAACTAGTCTTTGTCGATGGTCACCTCATCCTTGGTTGGTAAATATTGACCCACGCTCATATTGCCCTTGATCTTAATAGTAGCCATTAGCAACCAACAGCAATCATTACTAACCATTGCAAACCATTCATAATCATTAATGACCGTCATTGACGATTACTAAAACATCAGCAACCATTGGTAGCCACTACTAGCTGTTAGAAATCATCAATGCAAACTCTTCATAGCTGCCACGATGATCAGCTGATGCCACACTTGTAACCTGCAGCCCGATCCACCGTTGTGAGCCAACAGTGACCTATTCTGGACCGGCCAACATCAGGAAACTTGGGGTACCTGCCCTTTACTCATGATAGAACATGACAGTGATTGATACTAGGGCCAGGGTGATTCGGGGATTTCCTAAAATAGGGAACCGGCTCAAAATGGTTGGTGTATTTTCATCAATGACTAGTCTTGGATGATCTAGGGGTCCCCTATGACTTGAGAAACACCAGTCATGGTTAATCCAATCGAGTGATCAATTTGAATACCTTAGATTCACGATTATTTAGTGAACCTGAAAGGATTTCACGCGAGCATCGCATCCCAAAATTTTGGCATTGAAAAACTGCCCACTTCGTGTGTCGAAGCATGGCTATTGCCACAAACCCCCAACATATCAGCTGAAGTCTCAGCCAAGTAAAACTAGAGGTATTACAAATGGTAGGACTCAGCCAGCAACCAAAAGCCAATATTTAAATTGCTGTTGTTTCGTTGCAGAGGTCATGATAAATATGCGATTGCCCTATTCAATCACCACTAATGTGAAGCGTTCAGATCAACACATTTAGGTGATACTATGGTTAACCATGATAATGGTTGAATGTCAGTGGTGAATAATTGCGGTATTAACCATCCTTGCAGTGTTACTTGCAGTGTTAATTACACCACTTGTCCCTCCCGGCGCTGTTGTTGCTCTAGTCGCGGCGAAGCTGCTTTGCCATAATGCTGCTTTTGCAATCGCAACGGCACCAACTTTCGCAACTATTGAGGATGATTCTATAGGTTCACCTATCATTAGATGGTTAGGATGGTCCAAGCGAAGGTTGATTCATCGTCATGAACTAGATCTATTGATAGACACTGCGACGCGTATCTAAACTTCCCTGTACCTTCCATATAGAACGATCACACAGACACACTGGTGCTACTTGCATGAAATGAACAACCAGATTTTCCCAGCGTCCCAGCCCCAAGATCTGGCTGATCAACAAGCTGGATGGATTTAAAAAACGATGGAACCAGGTTCCAAGTTAAGTTGCAAACGCAACAGAGATCCCTCTTCATCGGATGATCCTCATGGGTTTCAAGTAGCAAAATAAATCAGCCCACATCAATTGATGGTGAATCACCAGGTATCCGGACGGACAGCTATGAATCATAGGCATTGAACCCCTTAGGTGAAGACTGGTTGGTGGTTTCAAACATTTCTTATTTTCCAAATGTATTTATGAACAAATGGTTGGTTGACTTGCGCATATTTTTCACAGGAGTTAAAACCACCAACCAGATGTGTTTCAACTGGGATGATGGCTTCTAATTCACCTGCATATGCTTGGAGGAGTTTGTCACAGGGGTTAAGCCGCCACCAACCCGAAGATGTTTGGCGCCGAAATTTTGTAGCCATGGTCCCCGCGACCTGGACCCGAAGCTGGCGAGCCTTCTGCACAGCTGGTACCTCGGCAGGCGAATTCACCTGGTGGCGACCAGGAATCATGGGAAAGGTATGGAGACTTTTGGTGGTTTCTAAGGTGGGGGTATCCCATGTGATCATCTATTTTTTAGCATGTATATAGTGTATAAACCAACCATTTCTAGGGGTTCCCTATTTCGAGGAACGCCCATGTGGCTACAAGTAATCCCTTCCTAGTTACAACCTCCACAACAAAAACCTTTTTTGGGGGGGTTTGGTAAATTGTGATTGTTAATTGTGGCATTGAACAACCAGTAGGAAAACAGCAGAACGGGACGCTTGGCCTGGGTGTTTTATCCTATTTGATTGAGTTTTTTTCACGTATTCAAGACTGCAATCCGGATATTTTTTTTCATGTATATTTTTCATGTACATTTTTTTCACGTATTATATGACTGTGTAATGATTATAGACAATCTTTTCATGCCCTGCTGCAGCTGTGTATCATTTTGCCATAGGGGTTTTCCCTTGACACAGCTGTGAAATTCTCTCAATTTTTGAATCGGTTTCCATGAGGGATTTTAAAAACCTTGAAACGAAACCTATTGACCTTTTAACCTATTAAGATCAAGCCTTTAACCTGTTTCATTAAGCCTTTAGCCTGTTAAAACCTATTTATATAACCTGTTAACACCAATGACGCCCTATCAAACCTGTCAAAACCTATTTGATAGGTCTAAACATTAAAATGAAACCTATTTATATAACCTGTTAACCTATTAAGCCCTACTAACCTCTCAAAATGAAACCTATCAAGTTACTAAGCCCTATTAAACCTGTGGAAACCCACTAAGCCCCATTACATGCAGCCTACTGAACCTGTCAAAACCTATTTGATAGATCTAAACATTAAAATGAAACCTGTTAACACCTATTAAGCCCTATTAACCTCTTAGAATGAAACCTACTTAACCTGTCAAAACCTACCGAACCCAAAACCTGTTCGTGTTCAGGTGCCAAGCCACGACGGGCGGCAAGGGCTTGGTCCTATACCCTTGTAGCAGCAGGCAGGGGCGAGGACTTTGGTGGCCATGATACATCTACACTGATGGTTGTCAACCTGGCAATGGAAAATCCGGGGAAATCCTAGGAAATGTAGATTATTTTTTGGATAATTGTGTTTTTGTTGGAAGATTTGTCTATCAATCACCATATTTAAGGCAAAGCTTGGGAAATCAGCTATTTCTATGGTGGATATTCTATTGCCAGCTTAGTGTACCAGAGGGTAATCACGGGCAATGGTAGATTGAGCTCTCAAAACTCCTTTACCAGTTGCTTGCTCCCCATAGCTGGTGATTCACCATCAAATATAGGGAGTTTAGTATATGGATCTCCCACTATTTGCTCATGATCTGGTGCTTAATGCTTCTGGTTGAACATTGTCGCCATTATAAACATGGCATATTTCAAGACGATACATCACATGATATTGAGGCTTGCAACACGCTGCACATAGAAGCGGACAAGAACATCTGTTCATTTTCACACGTATCTCCTCAGCTACAAGGCTATCGGAACTGGAAGAATATGAAGTGTACATTGTGCATTTTTTCTTTGCTTCTGGCACAGCATCTTGTCGCTTGCAGTTCTGTAAAGTCATGACAGAACATACTCAGTCATATCCTGAAGGTTTGCGCATGCAAAAAACCTACGGCATTTTGACCACTAGATTTATTGAAAAAGGTGAAAACATGGGCTTGTGAACTCCAAGATTCTGTTCAATTCTCCTCCCCAGGATAGGCCGTGAAACGGAAAGCTGTTGGTTAGATTGCAACTTCGCCACTGTCAGGAGGTAGACTAGTTGCTGGTTTTAAACATTTCGGATTTTCCTCAATATTTGGTTGTTCTCGTAAAATAGGGACCCCCAAAAGTAAATTGTAAATCTAAAGGATGATAACTGGGGGTCCCCTATGATTTGAGAAACACCCATTTGGGATATTTTGGGTTGAGCAGCATATTCTTCGGACAGCTTGACCCCAAAAAGCAGCCACTCGACCTGCTGCGAGGTGGTCTTTCTGCATGCTATGGGGTCTCCCCGTTTGCACCACGTGACAGCCTCTGTTTTGCCACGGCGCAGCCCCCAATCAAAGACGGCATGGGGAAGCCGGGTGTGGGTCTGTGGAAGTCTTGAAAACAGTGGTGTTTAAATTATTGAAGTTGCCTCAGACATTGGACCTTTGGGTCTTGGAATCTTTGAAGTCTTTTGAGAAGAAACTTCGAGAATCTCACGCTACAGACTTGCGGAACTGTAGTCTGGATCATTTGGTTCTTTGTCCTTCATTTTCATGTGGAGCATCCTTTTTCCACTTGTTGAACTTTGCATTCTTCCATGTCTCGATTCGGAGCTAGTCCTCGTGAGGACATTGGGTATATCACTGACATCGAAGGTGACATCGACACCTTCAACCGATATGTTGACAGCAATGGATCTGTGCTGCGGAGGGAGAATGGCGTGCTAACGTTGAAAGACGCAGACGCTGCGTTCGTCTTCGGCGGCGATATCTTTGATCGAGGCCCGGGTGACCTTCGACTTGTGCGGGAGTTGGTCGAGCTGAAGAAGAAACTTGGCAGCAAACAGGGGTAAGCAGACTCTAACCTGCCAATGGATTTTCATAAATTAGATTCTATAGTGAAACCGGCCGAAGCCACCAACAATTGATGGATTTTTATGGTTGAAGGGCAGAAAAGACGCATATGTTTGAAGCAGCAGTGCTGGGCGTGTACACCCAAGCTCCAAACCTTAAGCCGAGCCTCAGGAAATATCCAAGTCGAGTGTTCCTCATCATGGGCAACCGGGATATCAACAAAATGCGCCTGGCTGCTGAGCTCTCCGACAAAGCGATGAAAGCAGACTCGGACAAAGCCTTCCAAGCATGGTGGGATCCCAAGGCTCCAACCTTGAAGAAGTACTTGTCTTCCAAAGGTGGGCTTGGGCACAGTGGTGAAGTAGAAGCAATGCAAACGTCATGGTGGCTACTGAAGTGGTGCAACACCCCGTACTCTTCCAATGGATTCCAATGGGAATTCTCAAAGCCGTAACCGGATGTAATCGGGGGGACGAAAACATACAAAAACAACATGGATGGTTAGCCTTTTCATGGGGTCATTGAGGATCAAGGTAGTACTCGTACTCTGACAAGTGGCCTAACCTCCACGGCCAGGCTTGAGCGACACCAAAACCAACCGGCTGAAGTGGATCTTGCGTCACACTATGGGTGCGCCCGCAAGCTTTGAACATCGACGACATGAGCTGGCAGTGTTGAACAACCGGGCGGAGGTCAACGATAACGAGGCAAGCTGGGTCTCGGGAGATGCTGTTGATGCTAACATTGAAGCATTATGAACCGGAACCAATCCGAATTTGCCATCGCTGTTGGACAGAATCAACAGCCGGCCACATGGACGGTACGTTACGATCATTTCGGGCCGACTTGAACAGGATATTCTCAGTTGATTGTGTCCATCATGACTATCACCTGGTGAATTCTTTTTGATTGATATGCATCGTGTGAATAAACCGTGCATGTGTTGTGTGAAAGCGGATTGGTGTCGAATCTCTTGCCGAGGACAGGAGCCAGTTCTAAACTTGGTCGGTAGACTCATCACCTGGGGCTGGGAGCTGTCGGAGCTGGCGGCTTCCCACCGTTGGCCATTGTCAGCCATTATCAGTCACTGACTGAGACATGATCGACCCTCATAATGATTGACATTGAGCCATTGATGATGGTCGATGATATTTGTTTTGTAGTGACAATGGCTGTTGATCATGTTTTTTTTGTGAGCTGAGCTTAAGGAGCTATTTCATGAAGCCTTTGATCAACCACCATTTGGTTTCATTGTTCATCAATGAGCCATTCATTTGGCTGATTTTTCAAATAGCTCATTAAATAATGAAGCCATTCATTTGGCTCGTTGTTCATCAATGAGCCATTGAACCGACATTCATTTGGCTTGCTATGCTTGTCGTCTCCTGGCGTTGGGCCACCATGCCTTGGAGATCCCAAAATCCACGGCACGGGGGCGACCTTGTCCCAGCGCGGTCGGCAGGTCCTCCAAAGCTTCTTGGACTCCGTGAAACCGGGTGGAGCTGTTGCAAGCGGCTTGACAGCAAGGCTTCTTTCGCTGGGAATCACCGGTTGGTGGTCAACCAATGGTTGATGCTTACCATTGATAGCTATTAGTAGGGGATAGGAATGATCAATTTTAGAAGAATCAGGGGATATACCAACTATATGGTGGTTTCGACCTTTGGGGACCCCAAAAATGGTTGGTTTATTGCTATAAATGACTAAGAAACCGGATGATTTGGGGGTACCGTATTCTGAGAAACAGCCAGATTGGCATATTTCAAGGAGGAATATGACGAGTAATAACGGTCATTAAACAGTACACAGCTACAATGCTAAATGTTAAATGGAAAGCGTAAACCAAAGCATGTAATAACCATTGATTGACCATGGACTACTCGTTATATTACTCCCTCGAACTGATTAAAAGGAGTGAGATAGCGAGTGATATCGACTGATTAACACATATTTCAATGGGTAGTATTCGATGGGAAGAATAAACTTGAATAAACCATTAATTTACCAGTATTTCATGTGGGCCATGACTACATTCATGATTATTAACTACACATTAGTGAACATCAGCGACTACGCTTTGATAGATTCACATTGAAATGCAAAACCACCACATCGTATGGAGTAACCCTGAGAAACCATAAAAATTGATGGAATTTCCCTTGCTATGTCAGATTGCCAGAGGGTAGTTGTGATGGTTAATGATGGTTCGTGATGGTTTGTGATAGTCGGTGATGTTTGGTGATGGTTAGTGATGGTTTCTGAGGGTTGGTGATTGTGAAGGATGGTTCATGCTGACTAGCCCCATGATTAGTTCATGGTTGATTGATGATTAGATGGTTTGTAAATGGTCAGAGAATGGTTAAGACATGTCTAATTAATGGTTAGCACATGGTTTGGTCTTCATCAGACTGTTGATAATGGTCATGATGAATGGTTATGGTTATTACTGGTTAATAGATGTTAACGCTTAGTTCATCGATCAATGATATCGATGGCTCATTGATGGTTTGATGACCGGTTGACAATCAGTAGGCATCATTTCATGGCAGATCAAGTGAGCTCGTTCGTTTCCTTTTTTCGTCAAACAACCACGTGCCAAGGCTATTTGCAGCATGCACAGCTCGGGGTCATTTTGGAGGATACACTCTTCGTCCATGGTGCTGTGGAGGAAGTGGCCCTAGGTTTTGTTCCCAGTCGATCGACACGATACATTGCCAATACCAGGGAGGAGCTCATGAAACTTCCAGGAGCCAAGACCTCAGAAGACTTCGACCCAGCGAATTTGTTGCAGCAGTGGATTGCTGCTCTGAACCAATTTGCCAAAGAGGAGGCGCCCAACGGTGTCCCCAAGGGCCGGTGTTTAGACTGGCTGTAGCGAGGGAGCCAGGGCTATCACAGCAGCCCTTTAATGCGGGGGAGCGGTGCCAGGAGCGGCCCCCAGGAGTGCCCTAACCAAATAGACCTATGTGAGATCCAGCAATGAGTTTGTTGTGGCATTTCTCAGATTACTTGCTATACAGCTATCCTAGGCCATCGTGGAAATCCCTCCTCCACCTTACACCAAAAATGATTGCGGGAACATATTTCCTGTTTGTTATTGCTAAGAGGGATTTGGGGGCACTCAATCTTGGGGGTTTGAAGATAGTTGGAGTGAAGGGGTTCTTGGGCATTAGGACTGTTTTTTTGCAGAACCCACTCTAACCAATAGATATCAAAGCCATAAATGCAAATGCCTCTCTCCGACAGGGGACTCTTCATGGAAAACAAAAAAACAACTCCTATGCGCAATAGATGGAGTTGTTGATTATGTGGGTTTGGACCGAACCATCTATCAACATCATTATCAAGCCTCTATCATGACCCAACTCAACCCTATCCTATGGAGAAGACAATGTTTGGGTCATTATCAACATCATTACTCAACTCCTAAACCCGAAACCTATTAATCAGTGACAACTCCTGTGGATGGAGACTTTGATTATATGGATTTTGACCCAACCATATGATAACCGTTATCTATCGGGCAACCCTCAATGACTTGGGGGTCATCTCTCCGGTCAGACTTGTGGCGTTGCCCGACATTTCTTCGAGCCGCCAGTTGACGCATAGCGAGGGGGTAGGTGGAAGTCTATATCTACATGGTGGTTTCTTGAAATAGGGAACCCCTAAAGCTGGTTGGTTGAATACTACAAATCATTGATAATGAATGATTTGGTTGGGGGATCACCTATTTGGAGAAACCACCATATGAGGCTTTCTTGAAACGAAGGTCCCCAAAGTTATGGATGGTTCATTTCATTCTATGAATGATGATTTGGGGGGTCCCCTATTCTTAGCAACACCCAAATATAGTAACATGTAGTCCATAATTAGCGGTGTACACTGTATTATGTTGTCACATGTGTACACGAGTGGGGTGGGCATACGTGCATGTTTTTTGGAAGACGTATACACGTAGCAGATACACATATGGGTGGATTGAGTGGTTTAAAAACATTCAAGGCATTCAATCACTATTGTTACTGCTTACTTCACAAATTCAACGCACATTGCTTCACACATGATGTTGTTCATAGATTAGTGTATCCCCAAACCTGTGCTTTCCCTAGAAAGAATTGGCGAGTACCTCCATCCTGGCGGAAGATTATTGATGGCTGTTGGTTGGCTTAGATGCCAGGATTTTCGTGACTGGATTTGCCACCAACAATCATCGTTTGATACCGGGTTTAAACATTTTAAAACCACCATAAGCACTATTTTCATCACTACTTGGTTGTTTGAAACAGTATTTGTTTAGAACACTTGTAAACCATCATTTCTATGACGGTTATTCCCCAGATAGCTGACAAGCTACAAGGGGTTCTTACTTCTCTATGGTAGGGCCTTGGATCGGCGCTTTTTTTTGTCGCTGCTCTGCCGCTGCTCCTGCTTGTCTCCCTTTGTTTCCCCTTTGTCTCCCCTGTGGCTCTGGATCGGCGCTTCGTTTGCTGCTGCTCTGCCGCTGCTCATGCTTGCCTCCCTTTGTCTCGCCTTTGTCTCCCCTTTGTCTCCCCTTTGTCTCCCCTTTGTCTCCCCTTTGTCGTTCCTTTATTTCTCTTGTGGCTCTGGATCGGCGCTTCGTTTGCTGCTGCTCTGCCGCTGCTCATGCTTGCCTCCCTTTGTCTCGCCTTTGTCTCCCCTTTGTCTCTCCTTTGTCCCCCTTTGTCTCCACTTTGTCTCCCCTTTGTCTCCCCTTTGTCTCCCCTTGGTCTCCCCTTTGTCTTTCCTTTATTTCTCATGTGGCTCTGGATCGGCGCTTTGTTTGCCGCTGCTCTGCCGCTGCTCATGCTTGTTTTCCTTCATGTTTGACCTGTTGGCCTTGTCTCCCTTCATGCTTGCCTTGGCTTGTTTCCCTTTGTCTCCGCTTTGTCTACCTCGTGGCTCCGGATCATAGACAACCTAAGATCTATGAAAATACTATATACTCTAAACAAACCATGCAATTCAAAACACAGGTTCATGGTACACACCCTGGAAATCCTTGTGCGCAATCCGCCCGCTATCTGGGGTCTATGCTGGTGTAATTGTTAAAACCATTCTTTTCGAACACTTGGCGGTTAAGCTATGTTAAGCTCGCATTGAAGTTGCTGACAGCCTACCTCCCCTTGTGCAGGTTGAAGCCTGGCTGAAGAAGCCTGATTGGAGCGGCGATACTCGCGCGGGTGAAGCGCTGATGGCATACCAGAGCCGACCCGCCACCGCCTTGTGTACGGTCGCTGGGACGTGCCATGGATGGTAGAGCATGGTGAGATGAGTTGGTTCAGCAATGATGAAGTGATGAAGAAGTTTTATTGAGATGACTATTGAAAACTATGGAGTTGTAAACCGTCCTTGATCGGAAAAGAAACAGTGATTTGACAATGGTCAATGGTTGCATGGGATAGGTATCGGCAATAAGCAGCAGCCTTGTGGAGTTGTTGGTTTATAAGCTGGGCAACGGCTTGGTTACACGCCAACTTGCTTTCCTAACTGCTGCGCTCGAATCAACTCGGAGGTACTGCTTTGCGGTTCAGCTAAGGCAGTAGGTTGGCTTGTGAACTTCGTAGAGCTTGAGTTTGCTTGGGGCTGTTTTTTTCCAGGGTAAGCGCTCATTTCTGCACGCGGCTCGGGCGTATCATCAACCTCTAAGCTTAATAGGAAGTCAGAAGAATTTTCATGGGGATCTTCTTTTGTTGAATGCATGAAATATGAATTCCCATGAAATTCCCATGAATTTCCATTCTTAACAAACCACAACTGCTGGTATCAACCCTCCCTATCAGCAGTACGACCGCTCGCAGATGACCAGCTTTGCTTGGCACCCAGGTAGTTGTGAGTTGCTACGTGGATGGCAAGAACATGCCAAGCAGAAAAGCGATCGACGAGGACTGTGGTGGGGTCGTCATCCCATGGGTCCTTGGTGGATCGAAGATTCCAACTCTTTCGCTGTCAGCATATAATTTGCAATGTCATGTTGCTTCCTGTGTCCTCGTACCGTCCCATGCTGTTGGCAGCTCGTACAGTGGCTCGTACATTTCCTTGCTCGAGCAGTTTGGGAAATGACAATGTTTGCTCCTCGGGAAAGTCTGACAAAGCAGTCCGTCAGACTACTTGATGGCTTACTGATGCCAGTAGTCTCAATTGGCTTATACATCTGGGTGTAAAGCGGACAATGGTCCGCAATACCACCCAGCCATACCTGAAAGTAAGGGGAAAGCAACAGTTTTGTTGGGCATACCAGCTTCGGATCATTCCAAGTGGATTGTCCCACTTAAAACTTAGCCTAGGAGATCTGAACAGATCTGAAGCGTTGCCCCAACCACGTTGCCAAGGGATTTATTGGTGATCTTCAACCAACAAGTATCGAACAACTAGTGGTCTTGAAAATCCCAGCAAACGACCGTTGGCATAAACATGGGAAAGTGCGGAAATCAACTGTTGGAATAATTCGTATGGCGAGCATTTTTGAACCTGCTTTGTGTACTGCTGGATTTATGACCATCAGTCCATGACAGGAGAAGGTCCAAGTTTCGACGGATCCATATTTTCTTGCTATTTGCTTCTCGTTGTTGGCCGTGGTCAGTTTGGTTGTTGTGGTGTTTACTGCTCTGTGGTTATGCCGGTCGTTCATGGGCGCGACACCTGCTGTCCTGGGAATCCCCTACTTTTGGGCCAGAGGATATACTCAGGACGGCTGGAAACTGCAATTTTCATCAGGTGTATATTTTGCACATGATTTTTTTGAAGTACTGATATCAAGTTACATTTTCTGCACATTTGTTCTTGTCATCAGAGACCCAGAATTTCTGAAATCTAGTTACAATCTACGGAAATCCTGGACCCAGAGCCAAGGTGCCCATGTCTTCAGGACCAGTTTCAAGGATATGCCAAATGCTCCGATCCTCTCAGTCCCAAAGTTGCGGCTTGGCGAACCCCTGGCATTCAATCAAACGTGGGACACCAAGGGGCCACAAATGCTCGTAGCTTGACACCATCACTTTTGCCGGGTGATGATTTTAAGTCATTTGATGTTTGATGATGGTTCTGCTGATGTTGTGCTCTTCTTGGATCCGCCCATGTCTTTCATAACATCACTGTCACCCAGTTTGGAGGGAACGATTTTTTTGTGTCCCTGTCCGCCCTGTCCCCGTTGGTATTTCTCAAATCCTGCAGAATTTTGCTTTGAAGACAGTTCGGTGTTCGGTCAGAGCCCTTTGAGCGTTGAGAGTTGAGAAGGGTTTATCCAAAACGGGATCAAAATCGGATGGATGTTTCCCACCTTTCTAGCTGTCGATTCCTCACTAGAAGTTATCATTCAATGGTGGACTGTGGGCTTACCTCCAAGCCCAATCCAGTCCTAGACCTGTTCGGCTCGTAGCTCCGGGATGTTCATGCATGATTTTAAGCATGGTCATAACCTACTTCTGAACTTCTGTAACCCCGCTTCGAGGACTGATGAGTCATCCTGACTTCATCAACCATGTTCAATCATCATAAACCATCATAAACCATCACTAATCGGCTTTTCAACTTATAGAACCGTCACTGAACCATCATCAACCACCATCATCAACCATCACCCGCGCCTCAGGTAGGAGTTCTACATCGCGCAGGTGTTCGGCGCGTGGTGGTGGGCCACAAGCCCAGTGGCGAAGCACCTGCGGTGGTGAAGACACCGGGAGTGGATGGCATGGGCTATGAGGCGTGGATGGTGGGAAGCTGCGGGCAAGGTGGTTGAAGCTTGATTGATGAGTTGGGTAGTGATGGTTAATGATGATATACATGATGGTTAAGTGATGGTTAAGTGATGGTGGTGGATGCTTAGTGATAGTCAAAGATGGTTAGTGATGGATGATGATGGTTGATGCTTAGATGGTGGTTCAATGGTGGTTCAATGGTGCTTGGTGATGGTGAATGATGGTTGATGAGTTGATGGTTAGTGATGGTTAATGAAGGTTGATGGTGGCTGATGGCAGTGGATCTTGGTGGTGGTGATAGATACTCCTTGCGGATCATGATGACTATTTCTGGTGGCTTGCTTGATGTTAAGCCTTGCATCCCTTGGGTTCGAGCGATTACCAGTTGATTGAGCAGAGGGAGAGAGTTGACATGAGTTAACCCTGGTTAATAATGGTGAATCCTGGTTATATATATATATATACATATAAACATGAGTGTGAGTGTAAGTGCCGCAATGATGATGATTATGATGATGATGATGATGATGATGATGATGATGATGATGATGATGTTTTTTTTTGACATTTGCTGCTGTTCGACGGCAGTGCCCGCCAGCTATTGGCGATGATGATGATGATGATGATGATGATGATGATGATGATGATGATGATGAAATTATTAACTAGCCATCGTATCAGTCACACGTTCATGATGCTCCGGTGCTCATGAATCATGATCAATGGTGGTGAATATGCTTTCACGATGGTTCCTGATGCTTACAATACTTCAGTGAAGGGCTAGTGATAGCAATGGTTGTTGTTGGTTTCAGCCTTTGGCGACTCATCAAATGAGCCAGAGCTTCATCTCGCTCAGCAGTTTCTCCCAAATATCTTTCAAAAGCCTGTGCCCTTCATGTACCATTTCTAATCATTGTGTATTCCCCCATAAAATTGATGCTTGTGATACTTCTGATCATCAAATCGATGCTCAACTGCCCCAGTTCCTCCCTGAAATTCTTCGGTGCTTCTGTGTTGGTCCAGCCGTTGGTTCCGCAGACCGGCCGCGGCACAGGTCATCTCAGCAGATACCAACTATGCCAGCACCAAGGCCAGCCACCGTTGAACTCATGGTGGCCATGGTGAGTAGTTCATGGTTGATAACCGCAAGCATTGCAGTAGATAATAGTGGTGAATGATTGTTGATTGTTTAGCATGGTTGATGATCGGCTGATAATGGTAGTTGATGATGGGTCGATTATCATTCTGCAAATGGTGGAACACTAGTGGCTGAAGACGGTTAGTTTTCAATGGAATGGGTTGATACTGGTTTTTAGTGGTCAATGAGAATGGTTAATCGCAGTGAATGGTTTCTGATGATTCTCGTTCATGGGTGTTCTTGCCAAAACCGTCATATATCATAGTAGAATGTCCACGCATGATGTACCCCCCATAGCTGGTTTGCCTTTTAATTGATTAGTAATTAGTGTCATTGAGGGATGGGTTGGGGGTATCATCATGTATGGACATATCCGTCTCTGGGTGTGTCTCGACGTAGGGAACCCCCAAATCATCCAACATGAACCATCTTTAGTACGAAACCATCCATTTTTGGGTTTCCCAATTTTGAGTTGAGCAATTTCTAAATAGTTTGACAGTTGACCGTCATGTTTCTGCGATTGTACCAGTGGTAGAGGGAACCTAGTTGATATCCTTGCCAGAAACTCGTATACGGGTGCTTCTCAAAATAGGGATACCTCTCCAATCATCCACTAATAGTCCTTTACACTCATAAACCAATCATTTTTTGGGGTCCCCTATTTTAAGAAACTCCCATGTGTGATTCTTCTTAGTAATGACCCGGATGGTTCACTCAGTAGTTCCAAAGTCGATAGTTCCACCATTGGTGAAGCATTGGCAATCGAATCTTCAGCGGTTGTAGCCATAGGGGATGCCCCTTATTACCCCTTGTGGCGGTAGGAATGACAGGGACCTGCAAATGACACGGTGGTAGTGAGGTTCGTTGTGATGTCATATAGCTGATAGTTGGGTCTTTGTAATGGTAGTGCCCGCAGGTGTTCACCCGTTTGTTAAATGATCAGTTTGTCCAGAGTCAAGAAGTCGAGATTTTCTAGGCTACCCTTATTTTGGCTACCCTGATCCTGATGGCTTGTAAATAGCTGGTTGCTTGAGGAGCACCTTACTTTGCTGAACAGCAAAACACCTGAGCCCGGGCACGGGCCAACGACTTGGCATCAGCAACGGCACCCCTTACAGATCACCACAGGACCCACTTTCAACAACAGGGCCACTGTCCCAGTCTGGGGCTTTGTTCCAGCGCCGAGACACCGCTTGGTATGACACCGATATGGCGAGCTGGGTCGATATTTACCATAGCAGGAGATGGTCACCAACAACAAAAGGGGAATACTCAATCGTGAATGATGGTACACCAGGCCTACAGGGTCTTGACCCATAGCCACATATATGTGAGTATATGATATACATCGTCCTATCATTGTCAATCCATGTATTTTATTGTCAGCAGTACTGCATTTCAACATGCGCTTTCTTTTGTTGTCATTGTTGCTGTGGTTATGATTGCTATTGTTCTAAACTATAAGGAATACTCACAATTTGCTAAAAAGGGATCGGCAAAACCTGCCCAGCAACACATGGCAAACCAACATTCCGTATTTCGAGTCTAGAGATTTGGCGTATGGTATTATACTTACTGTTGTTCCAATTGCTAACTCTTTCAGCAAGATCAGGGTGTTAATGGCAACACTCCACCCAGCAACTGTCCCCAGCAGTGTCAGCAGCGTTCAAGGACCAGGAACTACGTGGAGAGAGCTGGTGCGAAGTTCGCATTTCCGCCCTTGTGACTGAGCCTGCGATTAGTTGCGCACCAGGATGGTTGATGGGTGAGCAGAACACAGTATGACTTGTTTTTTTTGGGTTCACTATGGTTTACCTTTTTGATAAGGGTATCATCAACCATGGTTCTGACTCTAAATCTTTTTGGTCGAGGTCCCGGCGTCACGAAAATTTTCGGAGTTGATTGTGGAGGTGGATCTACAGGATTAATCAATTCGCATTGCAGAGGGTAAGAAATGACGTTTGTAAATGTTTTGGGGGTCTAGCAATCCACTATGATACGACACTTATGATAATGTTAAGTGATTATGTCACTAGCACTTATGATACGACATGATACGACAACCGGAAGGGCAAACCTGCAGCTGACTAGCAGACAACCGAAGCACAGAGCGCTGCAGAGTGACGATCCACCGGTGAATCCAGCCCTTGATCATCATGGGGTTACGGTCCCGAAATTCGTTACGTAAACTCATGCTTATTTGACCATTTTTAAAGCCATCAATCACTATCACAACTATCTTAACCCATAAATCTCATCATAAACCCAATGTAGCCATGATAAACCCACGACCAACCACTATTGACAATGAATTTTTCCTGGTTTTCAACATGTTCACTATGAATAAGCCATATTAACACATGATCAACCACTCTTCCACCATGGATTTCCATCGTTTTTTTCATGTTTTTTTCCATGGCCAGTGGTGGTTGACACCCGTGACGAGGCCCCCGGTCAGAGCCAAACGCGCTTACGCGGCACGCGTCCTGATGGCCTGGGCTGCTACGATTTCAAGCTGACAGCCGTGGGGGGCGCAGCAGGTGCGGTGGATCGGTGGGTGACATGAGATGTTTTTGAGATTAACTATGATCAACTATGATTAACTATGATTTTTGAGATGTTTTTTGAGATTAACTATGTTTTGAGATCAACCATGTTCTTGAGATCAACTATGATCAACCATGTTTTTCAGATTTTTCTTTGGTTTTCAGCACCTATGTAAAAAAATTATCGGTGGGTGACTTTCGTTTTTGAGATTAACTTCCGTTTTGGAGATTAACTTTGGTTTCAAGCACCTATTTGTAGATCACATAGTATTGAGAGAACTCAGGATTAATCGCTATATAATCACCAGGACTAAGTTGAGGATGTTTTAAGACTAATGAATAACTGATAGCCACAATCACTGATTTTAAGCACCTATATCGTTTTGAGTTTTGAGAATAACTATGATTAACGAAGACTTGTAACTACTGGTTAACTAGTAATGATTAACTATTTGAACTTTGGTTTAAGATGTTTTGAGACTTATAATTAAATACTAACTATATATCGCTACGATCACTAATAATCACTACGGTTTAAGATGTTCTAATAACCTATAACCACTATGACTTTAAGCACCTATATCTAGTCACTATGACTATGGATGATAGTGGTGTTAGTTATGATTCACAGATGTTTTTGAGATCAACTATGATCAACAATGTTTTGAGACCAACCATGTTTTTGAGATTGACTAGAGTTTTAAGCACCTATATCAAAATAGGGGGTACCCCACAAATGGTTGGTTTATTACGAAAAGCGACTAATAAACGGGATGTTTCTTGGGGCCCGCTATTCTGAGACTCCCCTGTATAATCATTGTCATTATGCTTTATAGTAGTGTTAACAATCATGATTACAGTGGTTACTAGTGGTTTGCAATGCCTTTCTGGTTGGTGGTTTCAGACATTTTTATTTTCACTAGTGATTATAAACAAATGGTTGGTTGACAAATATTTTTTGTAGGGGTTGATATCACCAACCACTCTAGTTTTAAGATGTTTTAAGAACTTATAATCACTACTGCTGACTAATAGGCCTCGACAATCACTACAAATGACTAATGATCACTGTAAATGACTGATGATGGTTGTCAGCGGTGTTAATTCTCATGATCATAAGGCATAATAATGGCAATCACGATGATAAACACCACCAACACTCATGAATCTTTATTTGTAGATACCGTTAACAACCCTTCATCATCACGAAATCCGAGCGCCATCGATTCTGTAGCCTGAGCTGTAAGTAAACACATCCCAGCTGGGCATGATTTATGTTACTACTTTAAGCATAATCATACCATGTCAGTACTTTATGCCAACAGTCGTAAATGTTAATGTTGATAAACAGCAATGTGTACATTAACATTTACGACTGTTATACCATCATTACATGATCATTAGTCACATAATGTAATGATAAATAGTTATTAGTACTAATGACCACTATTGATCATCACTTGATGAATTGTGACGTCATACAGCTCTGAGTGGTGACTATTAGTAGTTCATATTATCGGTCGACATGATTGGGTCCTCCCGGTGGAGCCGCAGGTGATGGGGATCCGTGTGTGGGCCATCAAGCAAGCTGCGAGGGCCAGTGGCTGTGGGTTCGGCTGAAGTTAAGCAACGGGCAGCTTGGTGCAAAGCGAAGTGGCAAAAGGTCATGCAAGGAGGGCCCCCCTAGTTAGCTAAGTTGGTGTATAGCTAGGGTTCGGTAGGGTAACTATTAGTTATGGAAGATATAGCATGATATAGCCATTCTTAAATGGCTTATTAACTAGCTTATCACTAGGGCCCTCACCTTCTGGCAATAATGTGGCTGGTGGTTGGGAGGGAGCGAGGCAGGGAGCAACCCAGCGGGTTTGCCTACTCTTTACCCATTATCAGAAAGATGCCAAGCAGATTTTGATGAATTCCCGTCAATAAAGGCTGTTTTTCATCACCGATTTTTTGGGCCTCCGGCGCCTGCCAAGCCAAGTCTTCCTCTTTGAGTCGTCGATCCGAGGCAGTACCTGCTGTCTTGTGGCCAGGGTCGGCAAGCAGAGTATTGGGCCAAAGAAGCCAGCGATTTTCAGGTCGTTGACCTTCCGCCAGTCCTGCAGAAAACCTGACGCAGTGATGCGGAGTGCGAAGCTGCTTCTGCCTGGGCCAAAAGGGGCCAAAGGGGGCCAAAGGGGATTGGCACGCGCCAGTATGGGGGACCATTTATAAACCAACCATTGAGAGATGACACCATAGGTTTTCGCTGCTGAGTTTCACCGTGTTTCTTGTTACTTGCTGCTTGCTATTGCCATGTTTGGTTGAGATATCGAGATGATTAAAATGCTTCAACGCCATCATGCACCTCTTGAAGCTGTAGTTTGTTCATTTGGTGGTTTCTCAAGCCAAAGGGGTACCCAACAATAGTTGGTTTGTTACACTAAATGCTTACTTACTTGGATGATTAGGGAGTAGTCCTATCTTCAGAAACCACCATTCGTCGTTCAGGAAGTTTGCCCCAGCTGCGGCCCTGGGGGGAGACCCAGAGCCAGGGAAGGCCTCCATATTTGGGTTTCAAGTCATAGGGGACCCCGAAATCATCCGGTTTATCAGTCATGTGCAATATGAGACCAAGCATTTTTCTGGGTTCTGAAAATTGGGGACCCCATAAAAACCGTTAGATTTGTTACAAAAAATGATGAAATGCGGTCCCCTATGGCTTAAGGAGTCTTGTGGATCTCGCAGAATTGATGGTTTGTTCACAAAAGGGGGGCTCTGTTCAGTGGAACCAGTGCTTGAGTACGATCGCAGCCATGCCCTTATCCTGGTTCACCATCATTATATAATCGTTAAGCTTGGTGATGCTTAATGCTTGGTCTGTAGAAATGATCTCGTGGCTAATGATGGTTAAGGAGAAGACATGTAACCATACTCAAGGAAAATAACAGGGAAAGTGGCGGAAATAGAGCATCATGAACATTCACAAACCATCAGAATGCATGGTTCCCAGCAGGTTTTTTCTGTTTCCAGCCTGGTTTCAAGAGTTTCTATCATGGTTGATGACGGTTACATTAACCAGCTTGCTTCAGAGATGGGTTCACCATCTTTTGCCACCACAGTGCTTGCACGTGGCCGCGCTTGTAGGTCATCGTGTCAGCGGAGATCTCTGACTTGAAGCCCTGCAAGGGCAAAAAACTGCCAGATGTGGTGAGGCACACCGTGAAAAACCCAGGGGTGATGGTGGTGCTGATGATGTTTGGTTCATGGTTCATTCATGGCTAACTGTCGGAGGGGATAATAGCCAAGAACAGGGTGTAGAATGGTGGTTGATGGTGGTTGACTAGTGCTTGACAAGTGGTCATATAATGATGATGAATTAATGGTTAATTCACAATTACGGCTGATTAACGATGGTTCGTGACGGTTTGTGATGGTTCGTGATGTTCAATTATCTTGTTCACTAGTACATATAGGTGATGATAAGTGATAAATAACCAACAAGAAAGGTGATATAACCAATTGCATTCGGTTAGTGATGGTTAATCAATCTTGCTACCCCGATTCGAATACTTATGATTTTTATTCTTAAGCATCATTAAACCATCAGTAAATCCTAGCCATCATCAACCATCGTTTAGAAACGACCTCCAGCTGACCCCGACCCTTGGCTTCAATATTCATATCCTTCGAATCTAACTACAGAGCGACATTTTGGCTACCCCCCAGTCGCCCTCAAGCACTATCCTTTCTGTATGGACTATGAGCATCTAACTGATTCCAAGTGCTAGTTTTCCGTGGCGACAACCATTCATTATGTTTGTAGATAGCACAACAAGCTGATGACATGACAAATTGGCTCATCAATAGCTGAGAATGCAATAGCAATCGAAGCTTATTGTGGTCATGGTCAACATATGGATTTGTGCCAAAATCGGGTAGCCAATAACCCACCAAAAAAGATAATTTCAGTAGGAAACCATAGACTTTTGGGGTACCACTATTTTGGTATGGACCCATGTGGTGGTTTCTCAAAATAGAGGTGCCCTAAAAATGGTTTGTTTATTACTGTAAATGATTGATATTGGATGATAACTGGGGGTCCGCCTATTTTGAGAAACCACCATATGTCAACACGATCAGCCAGATTTCACACACGACATCTGTTTTTTCCAGGTTTCGCCTGTGCACACGAGATCGTTCCAGAGCTCACCCGTGTTGCTGGGCAGGCGGGACATGGTGATTTGGTGATCGTCGCTGTGAATCAAGAGAGTACCTAGTGAGTCACCAGGTGTCACCAGGATATAGCCAGTTGCTGGTTTCAAGATGATGGTTGAATAATGATCAATACATGGCTATGGGTCAATATTAACCAACCAATCATGGTGGATAATGACCATCAATAATAAGGGAAACAATGGTTAATGATAGGGGACCCAGGGGTACAGGGTTTTGACCCACAGCCACATGGTGTCAAAATATGGTTTCATTGATGGTCAATGATGGTGAATCTAAGTGGCTGGTTGTTTCAAGATGATTTTTAGTTTTCAACCATACAGGCGGATGATGGCTTTTGATGCAATTTTTTTTGGGATAGCAACCAGTGATGGTTGATGATCGTTGATGGCAAGGGATAGTGATGGAGGATACTAGTTGTGACGCTAGGACAAGTTCGGAAAAGGACATCAAATTGCCCATCAACATAGAAAGGAATAGTGACAACAATATAAGAGAAAGGTGCATCAAGTTAGCCATGGGTCAATAGTAATGAAGCATCCATTTTTGGGGGAAACCACCCGATCATTGAAGAAAAAGGTACATCAAATCATCAAATCCTTTGCCATGTCGGTGGCGCATTGAGAAACGCCCGGATTTGGGGTCTGATTCGATCCACATGCACTGGTTCCATCTGGTTGCTGTCAGCCAAGCCGTCCCGAGTGGCTATAGTGGAGTCTACTGGTACAGGATGTGTTTTTGTTCGTCGATGAATTTGCTTTGCATGTTTTCCGTATGTCACATTTCGTTTGAATTTGTTTTAATACATACAACCCTAGATATACATACATGAATTTGTTTTATTATTACACATCTTTTTTCACATTGAATGCACTAATAATCTGTCCTCTATGCCGCCGCCGGGTCAGGTGGAATCTCCGAGCCGGTGCCCTTGACCTTCGCAGGGCTTCCCAGCGTGGCGAGATGCAGTGCGCCGCAACCCGAAACACAACCAGTGGAACATGAAGTCTCAAGGAACCACCAGTGAAACATCAATCACACTCTGGTGGTCTAACATGGCTGGCTGGAAAATTACCATTCCCATCAAGTAAGTAATCTACAAATGGTGGATTATCCAGCCAGCTATGTTAGATCACCAGAGTGCAACCATGATTTGTCTGTATGGTTGATTGATGTTGATTGTTTGTATCGTTGATTCACGAGATTTCTTGGTTCATGAGGTGAACAATCAACATGGTTCCTGATTTTTGGGTTTAATTGCTTGCCTCAATATGCAGTTACAAATCATTTTTGACAAACATCCGCCCACTAGCCATCATCAAGTGTGAGAAGCCGTTACCAACCTTTGTCAGTCACCAGTTTACAACAATCATTGAACATTGCTAGCCTCGAATTGTTCTGAACCACTGAACCACAACCTAAGTGGTGCTGAATTGAAGCCAGCATTGTTGACCCAGCATGCAGCCATCAGCAAGCATCAGAAACCTTTATTTCTTGCGACCACCCACGATCATCAAGCATGATTCGCGATCATTCATAGCGTTGATCACGAATCACAGGAGGACCACACATGAATTCTGAGAAACCCTCCCCGAACTTCACAAACCAATCAATATCATGAACAATCAAGTATCGGTGGCCATTATTCACACAGCTATTCACATAGGGTTTCTCAAAATAGGGAGCCCCCGAAACTGGTTGGTTTATTTCTATCAATGGTTAATATTGGCTGATTTCAGGGGTGCTTGAGAAACACCCATATCGGTCTTATTGTGGGTTGTTATCCCTGTTAGAAAACATTACAAGTCCTTATAAATCTACATAAGCTAATAAAATCTATATATATATATATATACGCTAATATAATCCAATATAAACCTATACAAAAACCCCCTTTAAAACCATATAAATCCACATGGCTCCTCACCAGCCGACTGGGCGCGGCGGCGCTGATCGGCCCAGCCTATGAGGCCCCTCCTCGTCGAGCCCCACGGATTCAGCGGGTGCTGTCGGACGACCGATGGAACCTGAGCTTCTCCATTGAGCTCTTTAAGGCGCCATCGCGGTGGATGATGGTGGTGAACATGATGGTTATATGGTGGTTTTATGATGGTTATATGTTCGTTAATGGTTAATAATAATAGGGGATGATAACCAATGGAGGATTTACCGACAATAATAAGGGAAAACAAAGGTTAATGATGGGGGAACCAGGGGTAGGGTTTTGACCCACAGCTATATGGTGGGTTTATGATGGTTATATGTCAGTTAATGGTTAATAATAGGGGTATGATAAGTAACAATTATAGGGGATCTATACCAACTATATGGCGAGCTGGGTCAATATTTACCATCAATAATGGGGGATAGTAAGCAACAACAAAAAACAAACAATGGTTGATGAATGGGAACTAGGGGTACAGGGTTTTGACCCCCAGCCATGTGAGTTGATAAGCTGGTTTAAAATGGTGAACATGATGGTCGATGATGGTTGATGATTGATGATTGATGGTTTAGGATGGTTGTGATGATGGTTGGAATGATGGTTAGGATGATGGTTAACATGATGGTTAAGTCAAGATGATGATCATATAACAATGATTAAACATTGGTATACAGTATCAATGGTTAGTTAGCGACAATTATGCTTGATGATGGTTTGGGAGGGTTCGTGATCGTTGACAATAGTTTATGGTTGAGCAACATGGACGTTGGTTGATGATGGCTAGACAACATGGATGTTGGTTGATGATGGTGAATGGTGGTTGATGATAATGGTAAGTAGTGGGGTTGATAGAAGGGAACAGTATGAAATGACAAAAACGTAATGGTATGAAACAATATGGTTTATGGATCAGTACAGGCAATAGCCGGGAACAGTATTATGGTGGTTCGCGATTATGGTTTCTAATAGTGTATGGTGGCCTATGATGATTCATGATAGTTGACAATGGTTGATGATTGTTGATGGTTGATGATGCTTAAAGAGGTAGTAATCTTCGCTGGGCGAGAGTCTTACGGACTGATAAGGCTTAATGATGGTCACTTGACCATCATCAAACATCATCAAACGGTCCATCATCATGGTCGACTGATTTCATGTTCTCTTTGAATGGTTAAATGACGATGGTGACAAATGGTCAATGATGCTGAATGATTGTTGACATGTATATTGATGGTGAATAATGGCGGCTTGGATTTTGTTGGCAATGTTTTGTAGGATGGATCATCCTACTGATTTGTGGTAACAACATGATTCGTAATGGCTATGATTGTATACCAATCAGTGGAAATGAGGAATGCCAGTAAAGGATGTGATAACAAGAAGCAGACTGAGATGAAAATCATGACAAGGGGAGAATAGCTTTGATGACAATTGATGACAGCTATGGGACGAGAAAGACAGTCGGAGGGAGCCGTTTCACCTGGTGATGTTCTTCGTGATTCATTTTGGGGCGAGCTGCTGGGACCAGGGCCATCACTGGACACCCAGCTGTGACAGGGGCACCCAACCAAATCCCCACGTGTGACCGGGGACCCACCGTCAACTTGGGCATGTAAAGCAGCACAGGCAACCCCAGTTCATCCCGAAAGAACAGCAGTCATGTGGCTGGTTTTGCTAAAAACAGCAGTTGATAAACCTTTTGGAGATGGTGAGATGGTGGTTTCTCAAAATCGAGGTACCTCGAAAGCATCCTTTACACACCATTTGCAGTTCTAAACAACCCCAGATAGCTGTTGATCATCGGGATACAAGAAGAGATGCAGGTTTTTGGCTGCTGATGATTCTCGGCGTGAAACCACCGGGACCCTGCCAAATCTAAAAGGAAAAGCCATATCGGGGGATCATCAGTGGTTGTTGGATAGGGCAGTTGGTAGGGGGCCCTAGCTCCAGGGTGTCCGCGGTTGATCGATTAGTTGATTGATTTGGTGGGAAAATCAGTCCGCTAGCTGAGGAGCTAGGCTTGGCTGAGTCTTTGGTGTCTAAATTGCCTGGCTGCTTGGGGTTTTCGTTGAGGTCAACGTGGCTCATCAAATCTCTGCGTATATCTCCCCCGCCGGGCCAAGCACTTTCCATTGGAGATCCTTATGCTTTCAATTAGAATACCTTCTGGCGAGACTCCAATCCTTTCATGGGAGCAAAATGGGTCTCCCTGATAGTGAGCTTTTTGTTGCAAAATGGATTCAACCGGTATAAATAAATGCCAGCATTATTAATTAACCATCATTATTGACCATTATCAATCGACATTTATTAATCATCATGAACCACTATTATCAATCGTTATTGACAAGCATTATTGACCAGCACTATTGACCAGTGAACATAGTTCCAAGGGTGACTGGGCCATGGGGAGCCCAACAACTCGTCAGGGAATCTCCAGGTGAACGCTCCTCCGAGTCCCATTCACTACTTGGGCACGGATGCCCGAGCGCTTGTCAGCTGCCCCTCAGTCACCGATCTGCATAGCCCCAGGAATGACCTACTGGTCATAGCCTAGCCACACTACAAGATTCAGTGCTTGAATGACTACACAGATGCGTGGTTGCGATTCATCATGACCAATCAGGGCCTAAAGTGAGAAAGAACCATTCAGAAGCGTTGATCGTGGAATATGATGGTAAGCAATGCTGGAAATGCACTGCTTCACCATGGTGGTCGACAATAGTACCCCTCCACCGTATCTCTTTTTACCTTTCTTGGGATATGAGCAGGAGATAGTCAACTGACCCAGGCCAGATCAAATGGGCACTCTGACATGAAGACTAATCGAAAGAATTGGGTCAAGGAGACATGTTCTTAAGGACAGAAAGAAGTGAAACCAGCTTTTGCGTCGGAATCTCATCTTTTCATTCTCGTCTATCAGCTTAGAAGTATGAAATATCGATTTAAATTTAATAGTTGTTATTGATCATCAATTCTGCATTATCAACCGTTCATTCTTCCTAGTTAACTACTATTCATCGTTTTAAACCACCATGATTTACCAATCAAAAGCAGCATCCGCTTCAAAGCCATTCTGCCAGTTCTTGCCGATCTTGGCTCGCGAAAAAGGTCACATTCCAAGCTCAGTTTGCTTGGCGCTTTGCCAAGCAGTCAAAGACGTAGCATGAAGTTCTAAGTATTGCTGCTGATCATCATATTGTTTCAAAAATATACATGACATGTTGTGTTTCTACTTGTTGTTGGTCAGTCATTGCTATTATTACGTATTGTTGTGTATCATTGCTGATATCCAGTGTCACCCACCAGTATTGTTGGCTATTTCTGCAGCAGGCTCCGCGGTACCAATTTCGATCACCATTGGCGTCCTTTTCAACATTCACTCAGCTTGTGAATTTCAATATGTTTCAGGATTTTGATCAAGATTCACTCAGATATCGTAACATATTGAATCTGTTCATTCTCTCGAAACTCATGGGACTTCCCGCTGATCACAGGTAGCTTCTAACTGATCTCTTCAGTCACCAGTTGATCACCACGGGATCGAGTCGCCATGGCCGAGCTCCCGGTGGAATCGAGCTGGAAGACGGATGCCAGCGGTGGCAGTGTGCAAATCTGCGAGCGAAGTAGCATCTCAAGGAGCCGCTGGGAATCGGTGTCACTGCCCACCTGTTGCTATAGGCTACTGGATGGTCAGGAGGCTGCCAACACGCAAGTAATGCTTAGATCTGCTTAGATGTTAATGATGGTAGGTTTAACTGATACCAACTAACATCATTTCACTGTCAATCAGTCCAAACTTTGAGGCATTGTTCTGAACCATTTGTTGCAAGGGGCCATGACCGTCAAAGGCACACCATGACCATCAAAGATACATGAGCCGTGCCCAGAACCGTCCATGACCAAGGTAGTTGAACTCATCCACTAGAGTTTGTTGATTGGACTACGCCAGGCAAATTGTAGTTGTATAAACCATCGAAATATGTATAAATACATATATATATATATATTTATACATACTGTACATATACAGTAAATGGTAGTCATCCTAGCTGCAACATTTAGGAACCATCCTCAACCCACCATTGGTAACCATCCCCAACCAAGGAACCATCTATCCTTCACCCACCTACCATCCTTAACCAAGTATGGCGGACGGCACCCTGGTGATATCCGCCACAACGTCGTGCCGTGCTCATGTTGAGCGCAGGCTCTTTGGTGCTTCTCCCAATGCTCGTCTCCAAGGGCAATGCGGCTGTGACATGGCGAATGGCTTCACACTGGCCATAGAAGACAGAAGACACAAAGTGAAGTACAAAGGGATGACAATTTTCTACAAAGTTTACCGATGCTTACTGATGTCTGCTGATGTTTACTTATATGCCGTTTACAGTTTAGTGTACATTGAAAAGCTTTTTTTTGCAGGACATCATTGTTCTTAGCCGTGTTTTTTCGTTAGTTCTGACGGTTGCTGCTGCTATCTTCGCCGGATCATTGTGATCCAAACTCGCGGCTGTGCCTCCCCTGACTCGGTTTGCGTCATGTTTGTCGCAGGGTGACAGAATTTGGCCGTGACAGCAGGTTGTGGCAGATCTGTCAAGGAGATGCAAGCAGTATCTGAGATATGATCAATGATGGTTGAAGATGAACTG
The DNA here is from genome assembly GCA_009767595.1 of Symbiodinium kawagutii. Classification (NCBI taxonomy): domain Eukaryota; class Dinophyceae; order Suessiales; family Symbiodiniaceae; genus Symbiodinium; species Symbiodinium kawagutii. The sequence goes on along the minus strand of VSDK01010117.1, from coordinate 595,263 downwards.
ATCGTCAATGATTGATACTATACAATGAGTGGCCAGTCTCGTTCTACTTCACAATCATCGACAATTGACAATCATGAAGAGTCCTTCACGGACGTTGACAATCGCTCATAAACGTCAATCAGCAAAAGTCATCAATGAACCCATTGCTGACCAGTATGTCACCGTTATCAGCTGTCATTATCGGCCTGAACTCACCACAATGGCCATTCATCATCAACCACCACAAGGCATGATGAAGCACTTTTCCTCACCAGTATGATGGACGTCATTCACCACTTTTGTTACTTATCACTAACCATTAATTATTCCGAAATCACCTTGAATCATGATTGACCATGGTTATTGCCTAAAGTTATTGACTAGATAATGAACCATTATGAATTAAGACTGAATTGAATGTCTAATCACCAGTAACACTATGGTTCACCATATACAGTGGTTATAATAGTGGTTGATCATAGATGTGATTATCATTTGCCACCACTAGCAAATCTATTATCACCCATTCTGGTGAATCAAGTATTGGGCGATAATCATAGTGGCGACAGTACTTCACCACTTAACCAAATGGGTGTTTCTCAAAATAGGGGTACCCCCCAATCATCCATTACTAGTCATTTATAGCAATAAACCAACCATTTTTTGGGTCCCAAATTTTGAGAAACCACCATATAGTTGGTATATCCCCTAGTTAATAATGGTCAATAGTTGGTATAATAATGGTTAATGAACTTACCAAATGGTTTAAGCAAATCTATTACCAACCACTGTAGTGGTTCAAGATTGCCATCATTTGCCACGGTGACCCAGGTGGTTCAGGCATCCTTTCACTGGGCGCGCCTTGGTGTTGGCGTGAGGAGCTGTCTCGTGGGTGTTCGAAAGGTAGCCATGAGCCAGTTGGGTGGTCAGCCATGGTTGATGATGGTGAGTGGTTTTTTTCTAATGGTTATACAAAGAAAACACTATACCAGCTATAGTTATATATGGTTACTATTAGTTTTTTTTTTTTTCTAGTGGCTTTAGTGTAATTTTTTAACGATTATACTAGCTATAGTTTTATATGGTTATACAGTTACACTGGTTATAGAAGTTAATTATGTATGGTCATACTAGTGGTTAGTGATGATGGTTGATGATGGTTGATGATGGTTGATGATGGTTGATGGTGGTGATGGTGAATCATCGCTGACAGATGTTGCGGCTGAGGCTGCTCAATGATGGTCAATGATGGGTCAATAGCAATTTGTAATGACTAGTCATGGTGGGTAACAGGGGAGACCAACGGACAACAGTTTCCAATAGCCTATCCAGAACTGGGATTGGAAAGGAACTGTGAGTTGGTTTGTTTCATTTCTATTCTTTGATCTGAAACCTGCTTTTCAAACTCACTCTAATGTTAACCAAGGAAGTGAGTGACCCCTACGGACCTAGAATTTTAGGATGGTGATGAGTAGACAGCACCCATAAAGAGTTCTGCTAGGGGATACGACCTCATCAACCAGGGCTCGCTTTATCCGGGTGATCTGGCCATACCACAAGCCATTGCTTAAGCTGTCTATATGGTGGTGTCTCAAACCATATGGAAGCCCATCGAATGGTTGGTTTATTACAATCAATGGTTGGTAAAGGATGATTTCGGCTTCCCCTATTTAGAGAGACACCCATATGGTACTACCACCGGAAGCTATCATCATTGGTAAAATAGCCATTGCATATGCTTAGATAATGAATCATATAAGTATGTTGCCTCTCCGCCATTGTAATCATGAACATTTATATGACTGTACGTTTATGCCGTACCATACAAGATTTGCAAGGCATGATGTGATGGAGATATCAATCATTGGGAATGACCAGAGGCCATTGTGCTGTAAAGATTGCATAAGGCGAACACGACACAACTTGGCTGGTGCACTGGCGCCTGTTGAAAGTTGGAGGCCAAGAACGTCAACGAACCAAGTTTGTCATTGTTCACCATTGGTAATCCAGATTGATATGTCTTATGTATATAATGTTTTTTTTCCGATTTGAAATCGATCTGTTGCTGGTCAAAAATGTTCATCAGGAAGTAAGCATCTATTCACCTTGCAGGAAAGCCACGTATGTTGTGCACTTGATACGCAGGCATGCATACATATATTTATATATATATATATACATGTATATATACATATATTTATATATTTACATATAGACACAGGTAGGGCAGATGCAATTGCAAAGTATGAAGCGGTATGGAAACCATTCATCAGATGTATGCTGATGGCCAAACAATTCAGGTTCCGACTCTTGAAACAATCACGATTGAGCCTTGGTCCATAGGCATCAGTTGACCACTTGGTGCTACAACCGTTGACAGCTCCGTTGGAAGCCTGAGATCCGCACACGGCGATGGTAGATCCGTTGGAAGCGTTTCCCTTTCCCTTCTTTGGATCATGATCAGCATTCCTATCCTTCCAGTTACCACTTAAAGTAGTGGGTCATCAACTGGTATCCACCAGCTATTTTTAGTGACCCAGGTTGGTTGCCTGGCTGGTAAGTGGTTGCGCATAGATCGAATCATATTCTCCTGTCGGAAAGTCATTGTCCCTAAGAGTTGCTCCGCAGTTAGGCAGCAGTGATGAAGCTATCCAGGGACCTGGAGATACAAGTATCAAACAGCTTCCTGGTTGATAGGCTGGGGAAAGTGAGCCAGTGGCAGATTCGTGCCTCATCTGGAACTTGTAATTCTACTGGAAAACTGGAAAACTTTGTTTAATCTTCCGATTGGTTCACAGCACAGTTGAAGCTCACATTCCTTGGGGTCAGGCTTCTCAGGCTTCTCATGTCTTTGCTATCTTTGGGAGCTGTGAGGCAGAATTTTCCTGCACTGAGGACTGGTTTCGCTCCCTTTGTGAACCTTCAGCACCTGCTGAGGAGAGGCTGAAAGGTGACCGGGGCGAGCAGGTCCCAGTGAATGCAGTCCAGAAACCATTTGAGCAAATCAGGTTTCTCAAAACAGGGAACCCTAAAAATCGTTGGTTTACGACTATCAAATGTTTACCAAGGATGATTCAGGGGTACCCCCGTTCTGAGAAATGCCCCAATGGCACCATACCAATGGTCGCTCCGTGAACCAATACCGGTCCTCACTCCTGATCGGTCTTCCAGTTGCCATGGTCCAAGCATTTGATGCTCACCTTCGTCTTGCTCCAGATGCAAGTCACCAACAGTGAACAAGTCACCTACCATGAGAAGATGACACCTCCCCATCCATGGTAGGTGACTTAATCATGGTAGGGACTGTGGTCCCAAGATTCTCTTGCAGATGAACATGAAACTTAATTAGTCACCGACCATGCAGCTTTTGACACTGCTAACCAGATTTCGGGCACATTCACCTGTACTGCCAACACTCCACAGGGATCTGCCATGGGTTTCCTCAGTGACTCCAAACACCTACCCCAATTGCAGATCTCTACTTGTAATATCCTGAAGCATTAAATGTTCTTGTTTTTCAGTGGCTTTCTTTTATGGAACGGCATTTAGCAGCTTAGCATTGCGCTAACCATCATCATCATCCTTATTCCCATCATCATCCTCATCATCATCATCATCATCATCATCATCATCATCATCATCATCATCATCATCATCATCATCATCATCATCATCATCATCATCATCATGATCGTGATTTTAAAACAACGAATGCCACTTACCACTTGACCAGCTAGGAGCCAGGGCATGCTCGTTTGCAGCGAATTCATGAAGAACGAGGTCGCTGCTGGGCCAAGAATGGTCGCCAGGCCACCCCCAAGAGTCCTTCGAACTAACAGGAGACGTAGCGGCCAGCAGTGATTGCCGGCAACAACCAACCGTGAGGATCAAGGTTAGGTGTCCATTTGTGCGATTTGTGGAGAGCGGATCCCAAGAAATAGTTTCCAATGTTCGATGCTTGGCAGTGAACACTTCGGATAGGTTTCGACCAACTGCTGGCAAGCGGTCTCCCAAGTTGTCGGTAGTTTACCTCGCCACAACTTTTCCATGATCTGCGCAAGCGGCTCGCAGAAGTCCAGGATGGGGCCTTTCTACCCCAAGTGTTGGTTGGTTTTGAGCTGTTGAGTTTCGCTGCTTTTGTGATGTCCACTGTGCACATTGGGCGACCGGTATGGGGTGGTGTGTAGTTGTGATGATTATGGTGTCCTTGTTGTTGCTAGCTTTGTTGCTGATTGCTTACTTTTCAGTTGTTGGCTGTCTGATGTTGCTTGCTGGTTGTTTTCATCGGTTACTGTCCGTGGCTTGTTGCGTTCTTTATTCGTCATTTCCTGGTTGATTGTTATGCGATTCGTTCCCTGTCTTCTGTTGGCTGTTGATTCTTGGCTTATTTTGCGTTGCTTGTTGTTTGTTTGTTGGTGGTTGTTTTTATTTCTCTCGGTTTTTCATTTGTTGATGTTTGCTTGTTGTTGAAGATGTCGTGGCTTGTTGCGTTCTTGTTATTTTTTTCGGTGGTTGTCAGTTGCATGTTTGTTTGTATGATGTTTGATCCTTGATGCTGGCCAATGACTAATGAACGTTTATTCTGTGTAATGTTGGTTGTGTTTGTGGTTGCCGTTGTGGTCCAAAAAAACTAGTTGCCGTTCTCATGTTTATTGTTATCTTATCTGGCTGGCTTGCAGCTACTAGGTTTTTAGGTTTTTTGGGACATGATTGATTTACCATATAGCCACTCAAAACTAAACTTTTAGCAAGGGATCTACAGGCCACCAAGTTAGCCTATCAGTTGTTGATTCATATGTCAGTGAGCGAACTGAGGCGAACAGGCGGCTGCGAAAGCTAGGGAAGAAGAGCTGAAATTGGAGAACGAAAGGAAGGCCACACGGAGGGAACTTGACGAGACCATATGGGATGCACATTTTGTTTGTCAAAAATCTGGCGGATTTTTTTTTCTGGTGAGTCTGATGACTGTAATACTTTGTATATTCTGTAGTGTGAAATTATGAACATATTATACAGACGCATGCAACCTGCGAAAACGGTTTTAGGGCAACAATTTGAATGTTCTTTGGACCTTAGATGCCTGCAAAATTCACTGAGCGACAACTCTAGTTGTTCGCGGGCCGCCAGGCAGTGCACATCTGCCAAATGAGGTCCTAAATCTTGGGAACCCAAGCGCGATTGATTTTTTGACATGCCATAATTTGACCAATCATTTTGGATCCGCGAGTACTTTGGTCAGAGAAGACTCGGACCATGCCAAAGCTCATGTCAGAGTTGATTGTTCTGATTGTCTCCAAGCATTGACCTGCACCACAGGGATTTAAGCGGTCACGAAGCCAGTAGCATGAAGATAGCAGGGAAGCACAAGTCCAGCTGTTTGCGTTATTTTCAGGTTGGACTTATTGACAAGCCTTTGACATTAATGCTACCCTTCAATTGATGTCGTTTCCGGGTTCGTTGTTTTCATTGATGGTGGATTCTAACTTTCATCTCTGTGACATTGATGCTCCCCTGATTTGTTCAAGGCGAAGGAGTGGGAGGCGGAAATGGTGGAGATAGAGAAGAGAAGAGCCGAACTTGATGGCAACCTGGTTGCAGCGGTGGCATCCACCCTGATTCTTCCCTCACCTCGATCCCCCCAGCAGTCGAAGCCCAGCATTGCGATGGCTGGTACCAAATCCAAGCATTTCTCCATAGATCATAGTGATCATAGTGATCAGTCAAGCAGAATGAAGATGTGAATCTTTGTACGTATAGTCAAGCAGAATGAAGATCTGAATCTTTGTACGTCTTTGTACCTGTCATTATTAGCATCAATCAATTACATAGGCACACCATGGCACACCGGCTTCGTCATCATGAAACGAGCAACGGGGCGCAACGGTGTGTCGGGCTTCCAAACTCCGACACAAAAACCGAGCCGTAGCCGCGCTCCGAGGCGAAGCTCTCGAGAAAGACTGTCTCGGTGTGCTTTCCCCCAC
>VSDK01010117.1:507435-589293 GCA_009767595.1 Symbiodinium kawagutii | reverse complement strand
AAGAGCGTTTGGAAGCACCAAGAAGCTAAGATTAGGAAAACCAATCTGATTAAGACTGGATAGATTCCTTAACTACGTTATCGATTTGGGTTGTAGATTCTTTGATAAACGATTTGACTGTAGATGCTTTTGTGAGAACATAGGTAGGAACAGCAATCAACGGTACGAAGGATAGATCCGTGTCGATGGACCGCCCCCCCATTTTGCCATAGCTGATGAGTTACAACTCAAATGTTTGGATGGTCGAAAAATAGTCGGGATGCGGATGAGGGAACCCTCCAGCCTACAATCAATTGGGAGACCATATGGCATGGGTGGACGTCGTAGGAATGCTGTCCATACCAGGACAAACACAGGCAGTCCGAATTCCAGTGATGTTATTTCAATAACTGGCTGCTGGCTGGTAGTTAGGAGAGAGCTGAGGAGCCAGGGGTATCCCTATGAAACCACCCAGGGTTTCATGTTCAACTGCAGAAAGGGCGCCTTCAGCGGGCGGCGACCAATCCTAAGCCAAAAGCGGGTGGTGCTGAGCTTATGGAGGGCGGTGGCAGGAGGAAGAACCGCCCGAGACGGAAGTGGTGCAAGAAGAACTGCCAGAAGATCAGTTCCCTCAAGCAGAGACCAAGTCTCCGATTCCTGATACTCGGCGGTCCAATCTTGTCCAGCCCAAGCGTGGCTACTATGGTGGTTGGCAGTGGTTGGTGGTTTCAGACTTTTTCATACTTTTTCATTTTCTCCAGTATTACCAAATAGTTGTTTGGTTGGTTGACTCATATTTTTCGTCGGGGTTCAACCACCAACCAGTCTAGTATTGATTTCCCCAACATCAATGATCTAAATTCACTGCCCAGAAAGTATTCAAGATCACTGACCTTGCTATCAGAATGCGAACATTTGATTCACAATGGACGAAACATTGATTCGCCAGCAGTTGAACTTCGCGGATTTGTCAACTCAAATACTTCGGGTGCCAGTACTAAGCCTCAAAAATGTGCAGGTGGCCATCCACACTGTTGGACACAGGGCACGTAGGTTGTTCAGTTTGGGCAAGTGAAGAAAGTTGGGGACTGATGTCACTCTGATCATCATCTAGTCTGATATGTCACGTCCAAAAAAGAATCTGGGAAACCCTCAGTTGTGCTGCAGGCATGTGGGGTTACCCCTATGACCCACCACACACTCAATTCAACGGGGGTGGTGCGACAACCAAAATGATCATCTAGTTTAGATTCGAAAACCATTCACGTTCTAAGGAGATGTACAGCATTTGTGGATGTGGTGGTTTCTCAATAGCCAGGGGTCTCTCCAGTTGTCATTTCTAGTAATAAAAACCTGCCATTATAATTGGCATATTCCCATAGTACTGCTTGTTGTTCCCTTCCCAATAGCACTTGTTAACCATTATATTCATGAATATACCAACCATTTTGGGGGTATCATCCAGCTTATTAACCATTTAAAGGTAATAAACCAACCATGGCTTAAGAAACCCCCATGCAAGGATTGGCCAGTTGGACCAGGGTGCCGTGAAGCTGTCGGATTTCAATGCAGACCTTGCCGCAATAAGGAGATTCTTCTCGGCTGGCTTGCTGAGAGGCAGGTGGCTGGCAGTCTTCTAAGGCCTGTGATATACGTTGTGTACACACAGATGCACACATAATATGAATAAATAGATAAATACATGGGTATATACATATGATATATATATATATAAATAAATGTAAAAGAAATATATATATATATATATCATTGGTGTAGATGAACATCCCAACAAAGACTCCATTGGTCATTTACGGGATGTGAACAGCTGGGGCCATGCAATGCACAGCCATCCAATTTAACGCATCATGCAACATACAGTATGTTAGTGTCGTGTAATCGTGATTGTAAGGAAGTCTACAGTATGCACCAAGAGATTCTTAAAGAGCAACCTACATAGTCGTAGTATAGATCATCATAGATCACGCACCTTTCCAACTGTATGGATCTGTATGCACCTGATACTTATGTACAAAGGTGAATCGCTTATGTGTAAGAGCAATGAATGCAATGATTTGTATTTCTAATGATGTACATATTTAGGTCGTAGTTTCTCAAGGCACCACATTCTTACGTTGGTATCATGGGGTCTCACCGCAAAATTTAGGTGATTGCTGGGATCTGGGTGCAGTTTTGGTTCAACTCAGGAGAAACCGTCGATGCTCACTTTGAGAAAGAGAGTTATCCTGGCTGGTGGTTCGAAGCATTTTTGTTTTCCCTAGTACGAACAAATGATTGGTTGCTTGACTAATATTGTTCATAGGGGTCGTTCAACCACCAACCAGTATCAGTATCTATCATGACAGGAATCGCAGAATTCCATGACCCAATTATTCCATTGCACAAGGGTGCAAGTCCTTCAACCACATTTTTTCTGTCCCTTAGGTCCTCCTCAGTCTTTTCTTCAAAGACTGCAGAATCTCAAAGATCTCCAGTGGTGATCAGATGATTGGACTGTGATTGTCATGACAATATCATCCAATTTCTATGGGAAAGCAACAGTTATCATCCCAAAACGCTCAGTTTCTCGTCCTTGCGATGTGAACGCCGGAGTAAAGTAGTTGACACGCATACAATGCCGCATACATACGACCTTTCTTGGTTGGCTAAGTTCTCATCCCGTTTCACATATACGATGTGTTTTTGCAGGGCCTGGCCTTAGAATTGAGAGCTTAGGAATCGCACTTATCGCAGAGTCCAGGTGCTAAACATGGGAGCCCTAAAGGAGCGTGCGAGAGTCGTAGCCCCTCAGTGATACCATACCCTTCTCCCAGAATCAGGATGCATATTGTCTTGCTTGTGGAACTAAAAATTTCTCATGTATCAGAAGAGGATATATGGAACTATGCATAGATACTTCTCTCTTTCGAACATCGCCATTTTTCTTCGGATATATGGCTAACTCCGACGATTGTCCAGAGGGAGTTTCCGACTTTTTGTGGGCCGAAGAGCAAAGATCACCAGTATCATGCGCGAGTGGGAAGCTATCCCCAACTTGGGTATGATGAAGCGGTAATTACTCAACACGCTTACAACTGGTAGTTCACTGATGCTCATATTATCAATACACGAACCACGAAACCGCTGTTGTCCATGGTGAATAGTCATGGCTCACCTCAAATCAGACTAGTTCATGGTGGTAGTCAACCAGTTTTCATTTCATCAGTATCATGCTTAAGTAAGCCCAAGAACCCATTCTGAACGGTTGCGGGTGGCAGTTGATGGTGGAAATCAATCCTTTGGCCACCATTTTCATTGCTCCTACCGCAAACCTTGGATAGGTGTAGCTCTGATGACGCACAGGCCCATCCTGGGGTGTCCCAGTGCTGTCGATGCATGGCAATGGAATATCTGTGAAAGGGTGATCTTAACAACCCAAAACAACAACCAACAAGCAAGAAAATTACCAACAGCAACCTAACAATTTCTTCATGATGGTTGAAGGTTGTTGCTGTTGGTTGATTTCTATGGTACATTATTTATCTCTGGTTAATTTGTGGTGAATGATGATTGATCATTGTCACTGATGCAAAGCCCTGCGATCATCAAATGTCGATGGCTGGAAAAGCTATGGCTAATGTACAGGAGATTCATAGTTGGTGGTTTCAATGGGTGTTCTGTAGGGAATATAGCCGCCATTACTAATGTTTAGTAACAGGGGATGATGACTAACAATACAGCTTAATCAACTACTAGTGGTTTTAAACATTTTTTGATTTCCCAGCATCTGGGATGGTTGGGGTTTACCTAGCACATTCCCTTGTTGCCCCCATTTGCGATTCCCAAAATCGTCCATGGACTAACCACGACAGTGTGCAACCTCCAGGGGGGTTGACTATGGACTGAATAGAAGAGGCCCCATCATTTGAAACACCATGCAAACGCCGGTCTGGGTGATGAGCTTTCAGCATTTGAAGCCATCGTTTTTGTCATCTAGGGATATCTAGGGTATATGGGTGGTTCAAAATCCAAGCTTCTACCCCTGCTGATGAACCTTTTTCGAGCATACTTGTTCCCACCAAACCCCACGTTCGCCCACACCCATAACGCGGCACTGCAATGGATGATGTTGTGCAAGGTCAAGATGGCTCGGAGAAGTTGCAAAAACACTGGCAATACGCAGTGATTTATGGTTTAGGATTTCGGTTTTAGGTTTTAGGGTTTTGGTTTTAGGGTTTTAGGGTTTTAGATTTTGGTTTTGGGGTTTTAGGGTGGAAGGTTTAGGGTTTGATAACTCAGAAGCTCAAAAACAATGGCATGTTCTCAGTCAAGCGCGGGCAAACGTGGGGTTTGCAGCGTACTTGTTGCACAGCATCCGTAGGGGATGCTTGGATATAATCCGTAGCCATACCCAGGATATTCCATGTTTGACTATGATTGTTCATCGCCAGTCAGCTATCTACCTACACATGTACCACACATGTGCGTACGTACAGTATACATACACCTATGCAATACTGGTTCGTATACATTGATCGCGATCGCAGTACGCTACATTACATCAGCAGCATTGCATTGCCTTGAATGACAGTAGATCCAGCTACATTCGATATTTCACAGATACATATACCCAATAAACCTAGAACGTGAATGCATGTATGCATATATTTACATATTACCATCCTGGAGTCCATAGAAAATCAAATTAGATCATGCCCGATGGATATGGTATGAATATTGTAGATTGCAGGTATTCCATTTGTTCCAGGATGTTTGTATACATATACATCTAAAGTACATCCATTAGATATACCTGATATACCGTTGGGTTTGTCAAAAAAAGGTGTGCCTACAGCTAGTCGGTCGACCAAGAAAAATCGGCCAAGGGGCACCTTGTGGCGGGCATGTGTAACGCGAGCCATGCAGCCTGCGTGGAGGTGTCTTTCGGGCAGCTGGCAGACGAGGATTGCAGCGACTTGGCGGATTCCTTCCTTGAAACGCTGAAGGAAAGTGCGCGGTTCTGCGAGGAGCGAAGGGATCCATTCGGATCATTCGGATCGGACCTCGGAGTGTGCCTACACCACCTGGAACCGAGCCCATCTTTGTCCTTTTCGATGGAATGAGCAGTAGTTTTTTTTCACGATTCTTGCACTCTTGAATGGTCTTGGGGATTAACCAACATGAATCATGCGAAATCACTGCTGAATAAGACCATGGTATTTGGGAGGATTAATCTCGGGGATTTAGTCACTACCCTTGGTATCCTCCCAAATCCCAAGAGCTGAGTTCTTCGTAAGCAGAGCTCAGTCCCCAGGGCCTAGAGCTGATGGTTTCCATGGGATCCCCGCCATCCCCGGGGTCACGATACCCTTGGTTGGGCTTCACCAAGCTTCTCCACCCTTGGCATTGTGGCATTGTGACATTGCTCTGAGCCATGTTTCATCATATTTCATCATATTTCATCTATTTCATCAATTTTGTCGATTATCAACTGACATGAATCAACTATCACTGAGCTTGCTCGCATCTCATTGATGCTTTGTAATTGTTGGTGATCCCTCGTGGTTAATCGCCAATAGTGACACATCCATAGACATATGAACTGTGATCTCCGAACCAATAGTGGACAACCCACTATCAACCAACTTCCAAACATTAGTGACTTCGTGGTTGAAGTGATCATTCAGCACCGCAACTATCATTCAGCTAATTGGTGATTTCTCAAGTCATGACGGGGTACCCCGAGTTATCATCCAAGATTCAGCTCATTGGTGGTATTTCCCCAAATCATCCCATATTTTCCATACATCACTAGATTCACTAGAAATATTGAATTTAATTGTTTATATCTCTGCTATAAGCTATTTACCATTTACAGCAATAAAATGCAATAAACCATCCATATCTTTGGGCCCCCCTGTGGCTCGAGACAGCCCTGGCCACCAGCCACACCCCTTGAGTGAGCCAGGAAACTGCGGCTACCTATGCCCCCCCGAAGGCAGGCACCAGCAGGTGGAAGGATGATGGAACTAAGGATGAGGATAGTGGCACAAGCGTCATTAGTTGGTTCGATGGGGTTATTTATAAGGGTCACAACCACTAATGATCCTTAATAAATGGGGAAAATCACCAACAATAATGTTTAAACATCTACTATTTGGTAGTTTCTGAAGCCACAGAAAACCCCAAAGTTGTGGATGGTTTACCATTATACATGGTTACTAACCTGGATGATAACCGGGGGTACCCCGTCATGACTTGAGAAACCACCATATCCATTGTTGTTGATTTATACATGTTCATAGTCATCAGTTGGTCAATGATCATCAATTGGTTAAAATATTCGGTTGGGTAACGATTACCAGTTCTCTAAACAATCATGGACTATCAGAAATATCCATTCGTTGTTGGTGAATTGACACTTTGGAATAACCAACATTTGTGAAAAATCTTCAGTTCGAATGTCATGGTGAATGATGGGAGTACACATGACTGTTGGTTGTGAATCACCGGCTATTGAAAAATCAACATTTGGGAACAACGATTATGGATGGCCAAGGATTGTTTCGGAATAGTCATCAATGGGAATTCAAAGGTGAATGATGATGGCACATGATGACTGAGGATGGTCAATGATTATTGATGACGCTTAACAATCATTCATGATGGTCAATGACCATTGATCAAAATGATCATGAGGCCAAACGGTCCTGAATCTAAATGCTGATCATTGCTCGAAAGGTATGATGACAATCAATACTTCAGATAACGATCAATCATGCTTAATGAATTGCGGTGGTGAAAAATGGTAACAAATTCCATCCAGGTTCGATGTAGGGATGTATTGGGGTCAGCAAACGACCAATCCGAGTGGATCCAGCAGCCAGATCCAACACCCATCCAGTCGGATCATCGTTAAAGCTAACCGACCAATCGTCCCGGTGCCGGAGCTGAGCCAACCAATCGTCGATTCGCAGATTTTGGGGCAGCAATGTGCACTAGGAGAATGCTTAATTCTCTTTGATGCTTATTGTACTTAAAGAATTATTACCGTGGTATAAGATGGTTTACGTATCTTTAATGATGGTTGATGATCCTGAACGACAGCACAAACCGGTGGAGTGCCATGCCTTGAGATGGCCAGTTGGGTCAAGGATTTGACCAACTTTCATGGGGGAGAAGCTCACCAAGAATTTCACGAGGAAAACAGCCTGGTTGATGATGAGGGAACCAGGGGTATGTCGGGTGAACTGCCACATGGTGCTGTTGGGAGGGGCAGCTCAGGAAGAGGAAGAGGGAGAGAGCCTCAGCGATCAACTGGAGAAGTTATTGGCAAAATATGAGGACTCAGACGCCCAGGAGACCAGGGCGCGGTTCGGTGGAGTTATCAACCTCTAAGGTGGTTGGTACATTGGCCAGGTATGAGTGAAGAGTTTCCACATGTCATCAGACATGGGTGCCTTTTTTGGGATTAGCATCTCAATCATTAATCTGTAATCAATTGTCGGATGCTATATGGATGGTACTTGCCCCGCAAGGTATAAAGACAAATATGCAAATGGTATGTGTATAGCTTGGTTTTTGCAACCTGAACATAGCATTTAGCTGAGAGCATCATTTGCTACCGAATGATAGAGTACCTCTTGACCACCGCTGAAACATATTAGTGATCAATCTTGACTTTTACAAACATTATGAGTTGTAACATATCATGAGGTACTGTATCATTTATAATCCATGATACCTCCATGATACTTCGCCAGTGTTCGCCCATGTTGGCCATCATGTATCATCATAAGGCATCATGGACCCTTGCCCAAATGCTCGGACATCGGTCCTCTTTTGAGTGCTGGATTGTTGCTGTGTAACTATGGCAGATGGGAAATGGTGGAGAGCAGTTGTAATTAGTATTAAGTTTCTTGTTGTTGTTGTTGTTGTTGTTGTTGTTGTTGTTGTTGTGAATTGTGAATTTTGCAGGTGTCACTATTGACCCTGTATTTGTTCAGGATTGTTAGAAGCCGGCATTTTTCTTTTGGAACTCCAAGAATCTAATCCAACATGGCAGGGAAAATGGCTGCTTTCCATGAGTAAAACAGGTAATATCATCTACAAATACCACATGTCAACTTTGGTTGTCAAACTCATCATTTGCAGATCCATATCCATAAGCAGTCCAAGAGGACGGCAAAAGACGCACATTTGTGACTCAATGACCATGAGCAGTGGCCACGGCGAAGTCTTGTGGTATCCAACAGCAGAACAGCCTCACTGCTCGTGGGGTTCCCCCTAAAAGCTTTGAATTCTGAAAATAGGAGACCCCAAAAATGGTTGGTTTTTTACCAAGAGTGACCAAAAATTCATGATTTGGGGGGGTCCCCCATTTTGAGAAAGCACCAAATGATGAGAGAAAGCGCTAGCTCTTCAGTGGTCCGTGCCAGTGGGAACTGCCACGGGAGTGACCACTCCTTGGCGCTTCAGCGCCTCAAAGGGTGCGGCTGAGGAATTCTTAAAGTCTTAAACCCTCACCTTGTCGATCACCTAGGGATTGCAGGACATTCCATGGGAAGATTTTCTTATATCTCGAAAGCATATAGCTGGTTGGTGGTTTTTAACATGTTTCAACCAGAGAAGGTATCTAATTATTCTTAGTCTTTAACCATACTGTAGTACATGTTCCAATCACACACTTTTGGGATCATGACTACTTGACCAATGCATATGGCTTTGGGGTGGGCAACGATGCCCACCAGATAAGGTTTGCTCGTGGGGATGCGCCATGGTAGATGTGGGTCCTGTATGAACAAGCCCTATTGTTTTGTATCATGGCGGGATACATTCCACCCAGCCGTGGTTGATTCCTAGCCATTCTTTCATTTTTATGTATCAGTTCATGGGCTCGCAGTACTATGAGGGTGATCAGTCTAACCAATGTTTCACCACTTCCTAAGTGGGACGATCATCAAAGTAGAGGATGGCTCCGACTGCATTTTTACATCTGCCCATATTGTCAGGTTTTTTTTGCAGAGTTTGACACATGTTTGACAAACTCTTGGATTGTGGCGAAGCCGCTTTGTTTAGACACTGCCTCTTGCTCTATGGTCCATGGTTATCAAGCATCGGTTTGTTGGTTGGCATATTTTCATTCATTCATTCATAGCAGTCATAGCTGCTTCATGGTAAACCAATTTTTCCACTGATTCATTGCTTCTTCGCTTGGTGGTTTCTCAAACTGGGGTACCCCCAAATCACCCAATGTTTATCATTAGTACTTCACCAATATTAACCAACCATAGCTTTGGGGGTTCCCAGTTCCTGGCTAGGTAAACACCGTGGGTGAGCGCACCTTTGCCTTGGTAGGACAACAGCACCATTACCACCGGCTTGCCGGCGGAGAACGTAGACCATGGAGAGCTGTCGCAGCTACAGGAACACAGTGCTGCCTGCTACGTCGTGGCTGACCGGTTGTCGCCCTTGCTTCCATGTCTCGAAGGAGATTTGGCAACGGCTCGTTTGGCGGTTGCCCTCTCCACGGTGGGACTGGATGTGGGTTGTGGCGACATCCTTTTTATTGTCTCTATCGATTTAATACAGATGTGTATATGGATTTCATGTGTTTTTTTTCGATGTTCTTCAAACATCCCAACGACTTTGGAATAAACAATCACATCGTGACGGTGTGTAGGCTCACCCTCAGGGTGACCTGGTTGAACAGCGCATCATCTTTACTCCGCAAGGTTCTGAATCAATAGAAGGATTATGTGTTAGTGAGCGCATTATAGTGAATGTGTTCTACGTATATGTACTCATTTGTTTGTATGCACATGCATTTTGCGGATCTATCTATCAGTGCATACTTGCATGCGCTGTGCATACATGTATATGTATATATATTTACATATTACAACATTTCTATGATACGATATTCGTATAGTATGACATTTATATCATATAATAGTCATATGATACAATTCGTATGTAGTATATCTAGCACACACGATACTTCGCACACGTAATAGATATGATATGTATACCTTATAATTTCTTGAACTTGCATAGCATCTACGAAATGATATATATATATATACAGTAGATATGTGATATTTAGACATCTAAATAATTAAATAAACATGGTTTAGATTAATGCAAAACATAGGATATTGTGTAACAACACATGTTTGAGATAGATATATATATATATATATACATTGTACAGATGTATTTATGTGGGTTGAAAATATATGTATATATATATACATATGTATATGTATATCATATATTTATCTAAATATGTTCAAATATTCACATAATGGACACATGCATACAGATGTACATATGGGTATGGTCTGTTCAAGAGTTCTCTAAAATGTTTAAGAGCCGGGGTCTTTTGGCTTTACGCTTAGGGTTCAGAATTTTAGGGTCTAAGGTTTAGGGTTTGTGTTTTTCAGGTTGAACTGTTTAGGGCCTTCTGGTCTAAGGCTTTCGGGGGCTTTGGGTTTGAGGGTTTACCGTGGTGGGAGTTTGTCCAAGTTGGGAAGGAAACACACCTCCCAAGAAAGAGTTCTCAATCATACCATGCGGCTACACCGTTAAATGGTTTGCTTATTACTATAAATGATTAGTATTGGATGATTCGGGGGCGCCCCTATTTTGAGAAACCACCGCAAATATATATATATATATGTGTATATATGATTAATCTTGAAGAAAATACAGAGACACGCACAACTGCACTGCAAAGAGTTTCTCTGCAGGTGGACATCGGGATGGATCTGGCAAGACACGTACCAGAGGGTTCGCTTCCATTCCCCTTCCAGAGTCTGTCAACTGCAGATGTGACCTGGCACAAGAAGATCAATGTTGAGTTCATCCAGCAGTTTGCATGTTGCTGCGGTTGATATTGCTGAGATTTGTCGGTCCAAGTGAAACCAAAGTGAAACCAATCCCTTGGATGATCAACCGTCGATGATTGCTGGCAGCACCGTTGGCCTTTCTTCACCTTCCTCAGCCTTTCCTCATTCCAGGTGTGTTGGGGCCTCTGTTCCGAAAAGCGACGGATGGTGCTGGAGGGGTTGCTCAGCAGTGGAGCTCCGGCATGGGCCGAGCTCCGATCCAAAGCGGTGGTCTGGTGGCTGAGTGCCCGAGACCAGGGACGTGAGTTGCTGGACCTTGTGGCCACGAGACTTGGTGGTGGGTTGGGTTGCCATTGGTTGCCTGGTTGAGGATCCCTTGGAAGTGAAACAACAGTCATGTTTTATGAAAATCTGTGGCTCAAGTCCATGTTTACATGCGGTCATTCATCTATGTTCATTCATTTCTGGTAATCCAAATGATTTTCACAGCTCGGGTTTTTCTCTCAATTGTTTCCGTGCACCTCGGGTTCCACGCAGCTCCGGTGATGATTGGAACCAATCGCTCGTTGGTTCAGCGTTGGTGAAGAGGCGCTGGGACGACCCATGGCCGTGTCAAGAGTAGCAGTGTGCGGTTGGATATTCTCCCTTGATGGATGGTGATGGATGGTGATGGATGGTATGGTGACCAAATTGGATGGTATCTTCATTGATTGATGGATGATGGAGGATATTTTTTGGATCTTCGGGGTTTCAAATTGGAATTTTCGGAGTTATGGATGGTTGGATGATCGCTTTATTACTAATTATAAGTGGATGGTTCATTACAATAAATGGAGTTTATACGAATGGATGATTTCGGGATACCCCCCATGTTAAGAATCTGGGATTGGTGTTCTTTAATGTTGCTAAACCGAAAGGGTAAGAGGTGTTCACAAGTTGGTTGAGAAAAAAACAGCATCACTGTGCACAACGAAGCGATTTGGAGCTATCTTTGTTTCTTCATCAGCATGGCCAGCATGGCCAGCATGGCCAGCATTGCCCAATGGACAGTTCGAAGTTCTTGGCCAGGATGCTGCGCCATTGCCGTGTGGTCATGGACATAGATATAAGTGGTTATATAGTATGATACTATATAATATATGGATATTTGCAAGTGTATATGTGTATATGTATATATATATAGATGTATTGTTATTCAAAATTGCATATTAATGTGTATTGTAATCATATTCTCTATAGTTTCAAGATATATGTTTTCTATACACACCATGTTTGAGTTCAAAGTCGACATTTTCTCAGGAAGCTGGCACAATCCTCTTTGGCGAAGTTGAGATGCAACACCCAAGCTGGTGGGGTCACTTGTGCAGAAAGGGTCGCGGTCGTTGGCCAGTCGTAGCGATGTGAGTTGTCATGTTTGGTCATATTTGGTCACTTGTCTACTCAGTGATGGGATTTTATGGATCCATTTGGGTATCGGGAATCAACAATGATGGGGATAACGACTTGGAAATTCTTTATGGGTAGCCTCTGTGATCATGCATTACGTAGCAGCAGTATGGTTTAGTGAGGCAGGTTTCTCCGATTTTTTAAGCGACGGGGACAAGCTGAGATGTTCAAATGATTTGGATGTGTGGCGTTCAAAAGGGTCAGAGAACGTCCCCCCAAACTGCACCTCAGAAAGCCACGGGGTCGCGACTTGGGGCGATGGATTTGTCCCACATGGTGGACAAATCAATGAGACAATCCGTTGATGTCATCTCACGCTGGGATGGCAGGGATTTAGCCCAGGAAACAGTAGCCTGTTTGTATAGCTCGTCTTACGAATCTGTATTTGGATCTATTGTTGTTGGAGTTTGTATAACTCATCATTATGTCAGTAATCTGGGATGGTGCAGCAGATGTCTGCTGCACATGTCCAGGACGTCCACAACATATTTCTGAATATTTGCATATACCTATTCTATACATGTCTATTCAATATGTAATTCCATATGTTTCCATTCCATGTGTTTGTATACATGCACCACACCATTCATGTCATTGCAATTTGTCGCTTTTTTGCAAAGCTTTTCTGGTTCCGGCTGAGGCATTGGACATCCCAGATACCAATCGACAAAATGCACGGCGGCAAACTGTGGATGAGGCAATCTTTTGGTCTGTGGTGCTTGGCTCGACCATCCCCAAACTGCGTGCATTGCTGAAATCAGGACTCTGCTCCCTGCAACTTGCGGCCGGTTTTCGGAACAGCATACCGTAAAGTTACGTGGAAGGTTGTGATGTGGACCTGTCAGTTGGAGCTCATAGTTTGACCCATGAACACAAGGCAGCAATGAAAGACGGCCTAATACCTTGTCGTCCGTCCATCTCAAACTCTTGATCGTTGGTCTTGAAATGATTGCCTTGAGCAGCAGAACGTGGTTTCGAGCAAAGAACAGTAAACAGCATGGAAACATATGGAAACAATGTGCTTGATGCAATTGGCACTGTGAAGAATCCTTTGTTGTTGTCCGTTCAGCTGGGTCGACCACCCCCAAAGCTCGGGTCGGAAGAACACGCGAAACATGCTGATTATCACAGCAGTGGCAGGTTGCACTCACTCAGTACGCAGTGATATCACAGATTGGTGGGCGGGGGCCTAGTAGTTGCTGTTGGGGCAGTGATGGCAAAGAACGCATCCTCAGAATGTGGTTGTCAGTCATGGTTGGTGATAATAACCAAGGCAAAAGTCGTGATGGTTGGTTGCAGTTAGCAAGCATGATCAAGAGTGTCACCACAACCTTCTCCATTGATGTGGTGAATAGAGAACGATTCCACTAGTAGGAAACCGGAAAAAACAGTCATATCATGGTGACAATGAACTACAGATAGATCAAAGAATTGGGCTGCCGAGCAACGATGGGCTAATGACCAGGGTTATTGATGGATAGTTATGGATCATTGGTAGATCTAACTATAGTGAGACAATGGTTATTGGTTGATGATGTTGGTTTCTGATTAGTATCTACCTGTTGGTTTCATCTATTTTCATTACTTTAGGGTGGTTACACTAATCAGAAACCAACATTAATGGTTATCAATGGTTAATACTGGCTGCGGGTGCCCTGTACCCCTGGCGGGCATCCAACTGACCTTCGTGGAGCTGTGATGTTAGCCGTCTGGCTGGTCGGGATTGACCTAGCTGGGCATATAGTTGGTATATTCTCTATTATTGCCTAAGGTTCTTATCCCCTATTCTCAACCATGAAATCAGTTACTTAACATTAGTTAACCACTAGTTCTGGCTTGTTGATCATGAATTAACCATGGACTAAGCATGGACGAACCATTATGAACCACAATTAATTACTACAAACCACCATTATTACTCATGAGCCATATCTGTTGACCAGTAATCACAAGTTATTACATACAGCAATGAACTGTTATTGACTCTTATTAATCAAGCTATTCGCTAGTAACCACCATTGTTGCTCAACCCATGAGCCAGCGAATCACTTTTTGACCAGAGGTGATGCCCTTGGATGATGGGGATCAATGCAGTCACCAGGCTAGCACGGTTGCCCCTCCGCAGCAGGACTACTTCGGGAATCACAGCAGGGTGGTGTCGCAGTGCTGCTAGCGCACGAGAAAGTGGGAGATCCCGAGTTCCTCCGAAAGCACCTGGGCAGAGCGGCTGAGAATCACTGCGCGGACAGGGTATTTATGTTCGTGTAGACACAGAAAAATTGCATGTAGAATAGTCCTGTCACCGTGTTTATAGGCATAGATAGAATTCTATGTCTGTATGTGTATCGATAGGTAAATAAATGTATATATATATATATATACATGTATATTTCCCAGGCGTATTTTCATTGATATCACCTGTAGTATCGCTGCACGTTTAAGTAGAATTGCGTACCGGTTCAATGTCTATCAAAGTGGGTGAAAATCCTGGCCGAGAGAGATCTTTCATGTTGGGCTTTTTTGTGTTGCGTTTTGACCCAAGATCAACTGGGCTTCAGGGTGTGTCGTCAATGTCAAGATCTCACCTATGAAGTGCCCTACGCTTCTTGACTGTTGTAGGGGATTCTTGCTGGTGGTAACTACTTGCAATGTGGTGATACAGAAACATGGTAAATGAGAACGGAAGTGTTTTATTTTCCCTCACTGTTCGAGAAAGAGGGGATTCACCTGGGTGTTTTTCAAAACGGGGGTACCTCCAAATTATCCACTTAGTCATGTACAGGAATGAACCAACCTTGGGGGGGGGTCCCTAACTTGTCTCATCACTCTGTGGGTCTATGCCGAAGTCGTCGGTCTCCGTGAGATTGTGGTTGTGATGAGCCTTTTGATCCTTGCAACATTCCATGGCATTAACATAGAATTCCTGACATGCCACAAGCCGCATATGGTGGTTTCTCCAAATATGGGTACCCCAAAAAGACAAACACTTGATCAAGGACGACTTAGGGGGTCTCCTGTTCGAATAGCCAGCTATTCCGACAAACAGTTGATGAAGGACGACTTCGTGAGACCCAGCGACTGCTTCAGCTTCATCGCTATCACCTGGCAGCGGCCTTGTTCCTGTTAAGCGGTGCCGTTGAAGAGGCAGCCCTCGTGCTGGCGAATCATCTGAAAGACTTGCAGCTGGTGATCCTGGTTACCAGGAGGTGCAGTGGTGGGTGGGTGGAGCTATTCGTTGTGGGAAGCGCGTTTCGGGGGCCAGCAACGTGAAATGTGCGCAAGGTGAACATTGAAACAAAACTGGTTGGTGGATGTTGGTGGTAGAATTTACATTTTTTTCCAAATGTAATTATTAAGGCATGATAACAAATAGTTGGCTGACAAGCATATTTTTCATAATCAGCCACCAACCAGTTGTGAACATTGAAACAAAAAGGCACTACGATGACTATTCTGTGATCATTGCTGAGGGCTGTGGGCATATTTGGATACAATTGGTATGCTCAAGCCCGGAGTAAAAGTAGAAGTCAGCTACAGATTCGGAACCTCAAGTGATCATCTCACAGGCATCATTTCTTATCGTTGTACTTGTTGTTGCTGTCGCTGTCGCGTGGTTTGGGGGGTGTAACATGAACAAACCATTGCCAAAATGAATCCATCAGCCGTTAGATGTAGGGGGCAATTAATGGCCGTGGCTGATGAAATCTGGTTAATGAAGCCGTAACCCCCTTGTGAACCTACCAGTTCAATTCTTGCAGCACATTTTTGATTCGACCTGCCGGCCTAGCTCGAAGCACTGCAGGCATCAAGATGTTTGTCAGGGCATCATGAAGAAGCACATCGAAGAGCTTCCCGTCAACGGTGATCCCTGGCTACGTCTTTTGTTGGCATATCATAGCGGAGATCCCGGAGACTCCATCGACTTGATGAAGGACGTGGAAGATGTGACATCAGCATCTTGGATCAAGTTGAGCTCAACTGTTACAGTTCCCTGATAAATATATCAACCGGTTGGGATGAATGAACGATGATAACGATGATGAATGAGGGCGTGCCAATAAGAACTCCATCCCTACGCCATTGCTGTTGCACCACGACTCGGCCATCAACCAGTGCCTCAGGTGGAGCAAGAGCTTTTTGACAGCTCACTGCGGCCATGTCAAGATCATCGCGGTGAGCTGGCCAAAGTTGCAGAACAGCTTTTGCCCAAGTGATGGGGACCGTTTTCCGATGCGACCTCTTTTTTTGTAAACCGGGGAGATTCACGGAAAGAAATCAACAAATCAACACGACAAAGGGATTTGTTGATTTTGTTTTGCAAAAAAACATGTAAGAACGGATTGTACATGGCACAAAAGACACTTTTTGCAGCTTTTTGAACTTGGGCCTCCCTTTTCCGATCAGAGGCAAACCCAATTTTGAGAAGCTGCCCCCGGTCACCTCAAGTCTGATTTTTTTTTAAAAGGCAAATTGACAAGACCGCGGAGCCACATGATGTTGCTCTTCAAGCAATGTCCTAAGCTGTGGCATGTCACTCTAGGAACTAGATGGTCCACGTGCCTCTGTGACACAAGCGGCCTCCTTCATGCATTGAGCACAGCGACGCCTGTTAACATGTGGGCTGTGGCTGAAGATGAATGACAACGCACAGTTGTATTGGTCAAAGTATCCCTCGGCACCCTAATTCGAGGTGCTGTCAACAAGACCATGCACAATTGTTGACTTAGCAGATCTTAACACTTTACGGGCGAAATTGGAAGTGTTCCTGGGGACACTGTGATTCTATCTTTTATATGGGTGTTTCTTAAAATATGGAACCCCCAAAATTGTTGGTTTATTATGATTGTCAATGAAAAAGAAAGTGGATGACGAGGGGGTACCCTGATAAAAAGACACTCCCATTTGGTGAAATGATTTCTGTTTGCAAAGTGCCTTCTGACATCTTGAGCCGTGCCCCTTCTGTGGATATCAGCTCACCAAAGCTGGTGTCCGCAGCTGGAGGCGTCAGTCATCAGTGGTGAGCTCGCCCAGCTGTTGATTACCTCGGGGGTGTTGATCAACCTGACATGTCAGCCGGGGCAGAACGATGGTTGATAAAGGTTCAATCTGATTCAGAATCGTCAGCATTTTGTTTAGGTGATTGGTTGTTGATAAACAGTGGATGGCAACTGACTCCACCAAATGTCAGAATATAAACAATATTATATGTGCATGGGCCAGTCCCACATTCCAGCCCAAAGGTGGTGGTGGTTTATGCAGGGAGTCTCCCCAAAAGCCAAGCTTTCTAGCAGCTGACAACCATGGAACGATGGGCTGCTCACCACTGCTGAGACACCCAGACACCCTCCGCTGACAATGCTGCGAGATGGCAAAAATTAGCTGCAACTTTCCAGCTGCCAGTCGCCTCAAGTTGCAACACCACAGATCCTCAACGGGAGTTGCTGAGTGAAGTTGGCAGCTTCTTTGAAACGAAAGGTGGGCAAACTCCTGCTGCTTACCAAGTAAACCGGAACGAGGATGGTGATTCTATGCTACCTGGTGAGTGATTTTCAGGAACGACAAGAATCAAGTAATCAATTCATGATTTGCACTCCCAATCAACATCAACAAACCAGTAAATCTAAACTAAAGTAGCATCACAATGACAACGCCATACGTAGTCTACCGCAGCTACAGCTACGTAGCAACAGCTGCTGAGCCAAGCGCTGCTACATCACTGCACGAGGTTCACCATGTAGCAGAGTCGCCTTTTCGGGAGGCTTCCGATGCTGGCACCCGAACACCTAAGAATTCGTAGGTCGTTAGACTGACATCATCCATCTGTAGGGTGGACATATGGCGAGCTGGGTCAAGCAGTTAACCAACCAACTAATGGGGGATTTCCACCAACAACAATGGATAATGATGGGGGAACCAGGGGTACAGGGTTTTGACCCACTGCCATATGATATTCTGTATTTGCAAGACGATGTGATGACTGTGACAGCGCAAGATGAGGTAATTATTGATTTGTATGTGTATGCCTTATCTTCTCATAGGCCGAGGAAATCACATGAGACGCATACACATTGGGCATGATATATTTTTTTTGATGACATGTGGTGACTTTCATGTAGATAAAAATCATACAGCTATATAATCAAATGTATCTATCCATATGTAATCGCATGTATACCTATATATAGAGACATTTGCATACATACATTTTGATACATACACATGTACATATATACATACATGCATATGTACATACATACAAATACACATATATCTACATATATGCATATACACATATATACATACATTTATGGATACATATATAAATGTAAATATGTATTCACATTTTTTTACACATATGGATATTTACTTATGAATACATAGATACACTTATACATATGTGCATGCATACATATTTACACATATACAAATAAGCATATATACATGTATGTTCATTTATACGTCTTTATATGTATACATATTCGCATATACACAAATATGCGCACATACATTTATACATTTACACATCTTTCTGTGCATATCTACAGATATATATATATATGTATTTACATTTATACATCTTCTATTTGTACATCAATACATTTGTAAAAATACAAATATACATATATTTACATGTATTCATATTTTTGTGTATGCAGAAATGCATATGTACAATTGTTTTTATATATATATATTTACATTTCTACATTTTGATGTGTATACATTTCTACATATACATGTACATATACATGTACTTAAACATGTACACATACATGTGCATATACATGTACATATACATGTACATATACATGTACACATACATGTACACATACATGTACATATACATGTACATATACATATACATTTACATGTACATATACATGTACATATACATGTACATATACATATACATCTACATGTACATATACATGTACATACATGCATACATATGTACATATAAAGATATACACATATTTTTACGTAGATATATTTACACATACATGCATATATACATATTTACATATATACATATTTACATATATACATGTATACATATAGCCAGATATACATGTAGACATATATACATATAGACATATTTACATATTTGCATATTTACATATTTACATAGACATATACATATATATATATATGTATTTAAATATTTGCATATTTACAGATGCGGATTATATAAATATATATAAATATATACACATACATAAATACATACTGCACATCTATATGTGTATGTGTATGTGTATCAATATCGTATACAATATGCTAATGACTGTATATGACCTAAATACATATCAATTTATCACATCTCACCGGGATCAAGCGGCAAAGTTATGGAATTCCCGGTGTCTTGCTGAGGATCATCATTTTATGCCTGACTTTTTGCCAACTGGGAAGAGCTGTGACCTCGTCGTTACTCAGGTATCGAAGAAGACGATGACACGGAGAGTGAAGAGGAAGAGGAAGAGAAGGAGAATTGGAGAAGGGAAGGGACGGACTTGCTGGACCATTTTTAAGTTGATGATCTTAATCATGACAATTAACTGATATTCAACTGATAATCAACTGATATTCAACTAATTCACGTTGATTGACATTGATATATGTTTACATTGCTCGACAGTTGGTAGCGTTACATCCGCAACTATCAACCACCTGACTTCAGGTCACAGCAGGGTTTGGTTCCGTGTCTCCCAGACGTCGGTGAGTTGCGTGGTCCGTGGAGCACAGATCACCAATTTCCAGCGACAGGAGCTCGTTGAGCTGCGAAAGATGAATTATCTCGCGGAAATCCCCAAGGAGTGCGGAAGCGCAGTGCAGCGCAGTGCAGTTGGGTGAGCGAATCTCGAATTTCAGCGACTCAATATTCAGAACTCGTTGGTGGTTTCAAACATTTTTAATTTTCCCCAGTATTAACAAATGGTTGGTTGGTTAGTTTCATTTATAAGGGTTGAAACCACCGACCGGATAACCTTGGGGTTTCTTGGAAATAAAATAAGAACCCCCCCTTGGGTAACTTGAAACTGGTGGGTTTGAAGAAGAGACCTTGGAAGATTCAAAACCCAAGAGAATAACCTGTAAGAATAAGAGAAACTCTTGGCTTTTGAATCCTAAGTTGCTGCCCATGGGTAACATGAGGCCGCTTGTGGCCAAAAATCTGTGCAGTCTTCGGCAGCCATGAATCTTGTTGGGCTGAAGACATCCCATGAACCAGGAAACAACCATGAAGCAACCATGAAGCGAGCATCACCCCTGAAGCAATGCCATGACCACAAAGCTGTGTTGCAATCCTATCAACATACTTTATCCCCTGCATCTTGACCAACGAATCGGGTCATCCACCAAGCCACCAACCTTCATATTCTCGGTAGCCATTGGCAGTCGGCAAATCATGTGAATCACTGGTTGGGATTTTCTAGCGTTCACTAGAAGATTCTGCACTAGCTGCTGATAACCCGATCATTTTGGTTCCATCCCTAGTGTTTGTTGGTTACATTCCTGTTGTTGTTGGTTAGTTTCATCCCTACGAATGGTTGATTTTGGTCGTGCGTTAGATTGTTGGTTCTACCAGAAACTAAATACCACCATGGCACTTATATTGCTTGTCACCACCAGTTTAACCCTTCGTTTACCATTCATTCGCCTTCGCAGTTGCTGGTGTTTACACAGAATGATCAACCCCTCTCAACCAGCATTGAACATCAACCCTTCTTGAGACCATTCATTAACCATTCATGAACCATCAAACATTAACAACCAGTCCAACCATTTTCACCATTCACTGACCACCATTTTTACCATTCATTTACCATTCATTGGCACTTGCTAGTATGCCATTAATGAACCATCCAGGGTTCATTAACAATTCATTTTCCATTCATTAACCATTTCCTCCACACGGAATGTAACCCTCTCCATCTCTCAACCATTCATTAACCATTCATTAACCATTCATCAATCATGAATGATCAACCCCTCTTCATCTCGTGCTCCAAGGTCCTGGGCAGACAGCAGGCGTGGGACTCATCTCGAAACGGCGTGGGGAACTCCCCAGGTGGGTTGCACCAGTCGCTGTTGCATGGTCAACAGCTGCTGGGAATGTATGCTTCGAAGTGCTGCTTAAACCTGGTTGAGGTGGTTAACAAACTTGGATGTACCATCTCCACTTGATAAAAGTGGTAACATTCACCATGGTTAGTTCGGGGTTCGGTCACGTACCAGCTTCGGGTGCAACTAATCATGGTGAACTCCCCCAGTCATGGCCGGGGTCGAACAGTTCTGGACGGTTGCTGGCGTTGTGAAACGCCGTGGCCCAAGGTTGCACTTCATGCCGCACGGCTATGGACATCGGATGGCTACTTGGAAGATTTGAGCTGTCCAGGACGAGCTGGTGAACCTGAGGTGTGTCTTGTAGCAGATATGACCATGCGTTGTGTTGTACCAGTTGCATGCGCTTATATCCCGGCTTTTTCGCGGCCAAAAGTCCGTTATGGGGCTGATGAAGTTGTAAACCACAATGGGTTTCTGGTTGTTGTTTGGGGGACCAGGGACATATCACTCTCAACCGCGCTATGTCCTTGGTCAACTCCTGTGAGCATAGCCCAGCTAGAAGCAGAAGCCGAGCAACGGCAACCGGGAACAGTAGTGGAACAGTTCAGGTGCTCAGAAATTGATTTTCATAAGCTTCCTCAAGTGAGAGGAATCCTTTCTTCAACCATATTGACCCACCATGAGAGTTGGTGTGAAACCTCGGTAGTCATTGTTCTGCCACTAGTGGTTCAGTACCATCATCACTTATATGATGGGTTGCCCCTCTAGCTATTCAGCACGGAACCACTGCATATCGGCCATTCCATCCATCAATATCCATCACTAACAACTATGAAGAATTATATCTTATCAATTAAATTGCCTAGTGTTGTTGATTCTCAATAGATTGACTGGTAGTGCCTAGTATTGTTGGTTACCATATTCTACCACTGTATCTTCTCCCACTAACCATGCCCTTGGCTGCCTTGTTTTCATGATTGGCTGAGCCCAACAAGGTGACGATGGTTCAAGTGCGCTACGCATTACAGCAGCGGAAGCCCAGTGTTCAAATTGGGTTGCTTCAAAGGTTTCATTTGAGGTTACTTCAAATTGGAACCTTCAAATTGATGGTCTATAGTATTAATAGTTCACATTGTTGAGCCATTTGAGGTTGCTTCAAATTGGGAAGCAAAAATGGACATTGCTTGATAGTTTATAGTATTAATAGTCAGCGTAGCTAGCAATGACTGGAGGCTTGAAAATGGATGGTTTATGATTCATTACTGTAAATGATCGGTAGACAGGATGAATATCACCAAATATCAAGCATGATCAATGTTGGGTGATTTAGGTGTACCCACATTTTACGAAACCACATGCTGAAAAATCCTCGCTGATCAAGGGTAATCACGGACTGGTAAGGAGCACGACCCGCAGGTAAACAATTTTCAGAGATAATGAACGATCAATTGGACTATGAACAGTATGCAAATGAATACACGGATGTATAGATTGATTATAATAGATCTATTATCAGATATGGCAGACAATTGAAAATTTTCCGATGGTCAATTATGTTTGTGGGGGAAGTTAATGATATCTAGCTTTCTAACTTATATAGTAATCGTTAACAATCTATAATTCTATATAATGATACAAAAGTCCAGAGATATGCATAAATATTTCCTATAATGATAATCTAAACATTCTATTTTGATTACAATGATCTATAATCTTATATAACCATCTATTTAATCATCTCAGAATATGGAGCTGAGATATCCATAGCTATGGTGGTACTGCCCTAGCAGTTCTGAGCACTTGGGGATGATCCGGTGGACTGGCGTCAGAACAGCAGTGGCTTCCCACCATCCGATGCTTGGCAAATAGGTGTAAATGGTTTGTCGAAGATGAGGGATATTCAAAAACAAATAAACTTAAATAAACCAAATCGATAGCTACAAATTGTAGCTACATTATAGAAATATGATGGCTACATTGATAGCGATGATCTTCAAATATTGCCAGGATGATTATAATTACAAATGACATTGAATGATCTTGGAAATGTGGCACCTATCAGGAATGCAATGTTCGATACGCACAAGTTTTGATAGCAAGAGTGATCATAGTTGACCTTTTTCCAAAAAATGGTTGCTGGGACACCCTACAGGAAACTCCTGTAATTGGTGGTTAATCCATTTAGAGATAGTAAATTTCATTAACTACAAATCTGATATTTGTAAATTATAGACTTACAGATGAGTAATGATCGATTTCCCCATCATCCAACTCAATGACTTTTCGATAGTTGACCCTTTGTGATGCACTTGGAAGTTATGGGAAGTAGCAGACTCCAGGAGGGCTGCTAGCTGTTGAATCAGCGTTTTTGCTAAGAATTGTGGGCCCCTAGGTTTTGAGTAAACAGACCACCAATTCTTATAGGTTATAAGGAGATACAAGGGGTACGCTTGTATTTCTTTACATCTCCATACATCAATTTGCAGGAATTGAAAAATGCCGGCATATGTATGTATATATAATATATCTCTATATTTATATATATTATATATCATATCTATCATCTCTATAGATTTAATACCCACATACGAATAGATACCAATAGATGCCACGGGATACCATTGGATACACACATGCATACATACATGCATCCATACATGCATCCATACATGCATATATACCGGTGGATTTGCCTCCTGAATGGACATCCCCAACATCCCCTGAGTTCCTGCCACAGATTTCCTGGCTTGTGTGTGTATCGAGTGTTGCTGTGGTTGATACACAATCTTTTGCTAGCTGTAGTTTGATCAACCAACAATCGTTCGCTACGCAACTACAAATGGTTGGCTACAAGAACAGGGCTATTCTCCAATGGTCAAGATTTCATATGTGATTCGGGAATCATCCACGGGGTGTGCAGGGACCTCAAGCTTTGAGCACTGACAGTCGTCGTGATCATTTGGTGTTTTCTTAAGATAGGGTGCTCCCATATATCATCCGATAGTTATCATGTATCAGTAGTAAACCACCAAATCATCTAATAGTGATCATTTGTCAGTAATAAACCAATTCTTGGGAATATTAATCATCTAGTAACCCTTCCATTGTTCATGTTCCCAATTTTCAGAAACCACCCTTTGGTCACCAACTCATCCCAACCTGGGGGCCGGTAACGGCGTGGCGGCCTGAGGTCCAGCGTGCTACCGGAGATGCGGAAAGACATGGAGAAAGATGTGAGCAGTGCCCAGTGTGACGTTTGTGAAGCTCATCCGTTGGTGAGTTGTCACTATGGGATTATTGTTGGGTAATGTTGAACCTGCCATGAATAAACACATATGTCTCATTTTTGTTGAATGAATCTGTGAATTTGTCGTGAATGGACCGGTACAGTTACCAGTTCATTGTCAAATTGTCGACAGAAAAGGCCTATATACTGCGGGTAAACCCAGTAAATTGCTGGTGATCGAGCTGCTACTCGACCACGGTGCGTGCGATGGCAACATTGGTGGTCATTCATTGATGTAGATCTCCCATGCATGCAGTCGAATCAACATACCATACTCAACATATCTCAAAATAGATGTTTTGTGGTGGAAATGTCAATGCCACCAAGCACCATGAACCACCTAATGTGCGGCAGCGAGAGTTTCAACCATCATGATACGGCCCTGAATTTCGTTCTGGTGCTGACCATCCGGCATTTTTGGCAGTGGTGGAACCTGTGTTGGAAAATCTCGAGAAGTACAATGCCCTTTGGTACACTGGCAAAATGGTGGTTTCTCAAAAAGAGGACCCCAACAATCGCTGGTTTAGTAGATGACCAATTGACTGGAAGACAAGTAGGGGTACCCCTACAAGGCCCTACGACTTGAGAAACCACCAAATGGTGGGCAACATAACCTTGGAATTGACGTGTGAGTCATGGGGATCTTTACCTGGTAAGGCTATCACCTCTGTCGAAGAAACTGCTCACCCGGATCGTTTGCCACCCTCATAGCCGAGTTGTCCCGCGGGGACTTGGAACAGCACAATGGCCCGCAATAGTAGGACTATCCAAGTAGCCCCAGAGTCTTGAGCAGCGGTGAATCTGCACTTAGTTTGATTGCACATGATTGTACTACATATCATATTGATGGATTCTTATTGATTAATGATCATATTATTATTAGGATTCTTCATTACACAGATTTTATGCAGTTTGTTGTTCTGCCCATCTATCATCAAGGGATCGAATCCAGCCTCTTTAAAGGTGCCGCTGAAACGAGGTCCTGGACGACGACTGGCACGAGACGAGTCCTGTGGATCTTCAGCCGCGTCATTTGGCGCGAAGCCAAAGCTGTAGCTTTGAGGCGCGCCTTGAGATGGGCGATTCGCCTCACCATGGCGGTGCCAACGTTGTGCCAATGGCAACTGTAAGGGCCCAAGATGTGAGTGTCGTTCATGACAAGCTTCAAGCATCAAGCATCAACGTGGAAAAGTAGAAAGATCATGAAATTCCAGAAAATCCGGTGGCGTTCATGAGAAGCACAACAGCCCAGCAAGTTGTTAACCATCTCCAGAAGGCTTGGACCTGACATGCCAGCATTGTAATGCAGCTTTGGCAAATGATGGTTAATGATACTGTAGGACTAGAAGGATAAGAAGTGAGTCATCTATCAGTGATGTATGGCTAAATGCTCACTCTCCCCTATCAATGCGTCCTAGTGCTGGTCATGGGAATCCTTGGGCAGCAAACTGGGCACCAAAGTCACCAGAAAATATGGACTGAGTCACCTGTCAACCTTTCACAGCCCTGTGGGTAATGATTTCCCAATTGGTTGCGTCACAACCACGACCCATGACCGGTTCCCGGTCGCACGGTTCGCTGCAGTTGCCAACACCTTCTGAGCTGTTGGACAGCGGTGTCTACGTCTTCCAGGTGCGTACCTAACGGGACTCGCAGTTCACCTGCAGTGTTGATATCAGCTGCAAGCGATTTGGGCCCGTTGCTGTTGTTTCAACCATGCCCTGTGTGGCGCCGCAGGATGAAGCAGGGGGTGATTGGTTGGTAGGAGACGAGTTATGTTTGTGAATTATTGTAACCATTGTGGGATTACGAAGTGCCATTTAGTATGATGGAATAAGATAGTTTTTGGTCCATTCATCATTTCATATCCGTCCGTTGGTCATGTCCATTCACATCCATCCATGCGTGGATTAGTCATTAACCTCCGAATATAACCATGATATTCTATGGTTGTTACGATGATCCATCCATGCGGGGATTAGTCGTCTTATTTCTCTATCATGATTATATTCTGTCATCCGCCATCATTAACCTCAACATTGGCTATCATGAACCTCTGTGAGCCATCGACCTTACCTATCAACCAGCCGGTGAATCAACCCAACCATCATCATTTAAGCTTATCAACCATCAATCATCCATGATCAATCACCAGCCATCAACCATCCATGATCAATCATCAATCATCATTCATCAATCATCAATCATCAATCATCAATCATCAAATCTCAAGCTTGCTTAATCATCCACCTTATAGCTAGCACCGAGCCGCATGGGTCACCTTCCCACGTCGTCACCCGCGCTTGCTGCAGGTCCGGGTGGGCAACGGCAAGGTGTGGTCCTGTTGGTCGCAGACCTCCAACGCTTTCCTCTTCCAGGCGGATGTTGAATGGATGACCAGGGCCGGTCCCAGGAGGTGGCCACAGTGGAGGATGGTGAATGGATGGTGAATGGATGGTGAATGGATGGTTCAAATGATGGGCAAGTGAGATGTCCGCCCAGTGATGGTTGGTGGTGATCAGTGATATTGATCAAGTGGTGCTTGATGATGGTTTGACATGGCAATGATGAACACAATGCTTTACAAAATAATTTCAGGATGGTTGATTGTATTCATGACAGTATTGTTTCCTTGTCTCATGACTAATGACCAAAATAGTTTTTTCCTTGTCTCACGACATTATTGTTTCCTTGTCTAAGCGAGCTTCCAGAAACCAACCATCCTGAAATCCACCATGAAACCTTGTATTGGTTGTTCCCTTGTTGGTTGACTCTACATAACCAGCGAGCATCAAACAATGAAGCCCCGCGGACGTTTGTCCCAGTGAGACATCACAGGTGCACCGTGCCTTCTTCATCCAGATGTACTCGGTTGCTTGGGGCTGTCCAATTGATGCATAGTGCTTCGTTATAGGAGATTGCATCCACAATAGTAAGGAAGGCGACGGTCCAGGATACTTGCGGATACTTACTGTAGTGGGAAATCCAGCTGTTGATAAACCACCCAAATGTTGGATGGTTGCAAACTATGGCAAAGTTAGAGATTGTTTATGAATATGGATCTTGCATGAGGTGTTTTAACGGTAGTAGCAAACTATCATCGTTGATTTGCCACATTAAGCATTCCTGGTGAACTTAGCTATGAACTGAGGTGGTGAACTATTAACTCCATGAGTGGTAGTCAACCATAAATCTGTCATGGAAGATTCAACTATTGAACTCTAAGTGTAAACTACGAATGGTAACTGGCCATTCACGAATGATGGACTATCAATGATGGCAATTAACCGTGGATGGATTGCTAGATGCTACCTAGTGTGGCGATGAAGCACTGAAGCTGCATCGACAGTCATGGTATCGTTTACTATGGACTATTGCCAGCCCCGAAAGAGGTGACCATTGTTGATGTTGGTGTTCTCATGTATGTTGATCATACCAAACAAACTGATGTTTCACCAATACCAATCATTTCTCTTGTGTCTTCCCGTAGATTTACCACGAAGATCCATTTGAAATTTCTCATAGTTTTTTTTTCCATAGGATTCCATGATTTCCATAAATTTACCATGGGACCATGCTGTTCAGCCTCCATATGGATCACAGTTGGTTCACAAATCCACATCTTTGGTGGCTACGAAAACCTGTCGCTACAGGTGCCTCCACCAGTAGCTCCAACGGCGGCTTCCCTGAAAGTACAGCGGCCGGTGAATGTGGAGGTGCCAGGGGAATCTCCGCGCGAAGACGAAGGGCCCACAAAGACTGGCTGCTGGTTTTAAGTATTGTTTGTTGGTGGTTTTTTAAACAATTGAGATAACCACCAATAAAGGTATAACCACCACTAGCCACTAGTTGATAAGCAACCAATGGTTGAATATACTTATCATTAAGTATTGTTTATTGGTGGTGTTTTAGGGAGTATAACCACCACTAAGCAACCAATCATTGAATGATCAACTATTGCAACCAACCAGTTATGGAATACTCAACCAATGGTTGAATAATCAACTGATAATCAACTAGTTGATGGATTTGTTGGGATTGAAATCATTCATAGTGCTTCATTACAGGACATGATAACCAACAATGATGCTTCAACAATTACTGGTTGGTAGTTTGTTTGACATTTGATATTTTCCCAAATGTATCTACAAATGATTATTTGGTTGACAAACATATTTTTCATAGGGGTGATTCAACCACCAACCAGAAGATGATTGATCACTTGTGACTACTTATTGTAAGATCATTTGATTGTAGGTCAATACCTTGTACCCCGGCTGTGAAACATCCCACAAATCGCCAAACTAGTCTAAATGTTGGGATGTTTGCCTACCCAATTTTGGATGGTGAATATTGGCCCGTAGCCACATCAGTAGTTGACACCCCGACGATACCATGGCTATTAGTTTCCCTTGAAATCTGGTGGTGTCTTAAAATGAGGTACTCCCAAATCATCCAACATTGGTAAGTAAATGTAGGTAATAAGCCATTTGGGGGGGTTTCCTATTCTGAGAAACACCCTCATGGCGCATTTTTGTTTTTTGGATTAGTGAAGAAACAGCTTGATTTGTCAGGCCCAAAATCAACCTCTGTGGCACGGAATCTATGCTTGCCCAACGACACGAGCTGTGTCAGGGGTTGATGCAATTGTCTGAGTGGTGG
This sequence comes from Symbiodinium kawagutii, assembly GCA_009767595.1. Lineage (NCBI taxonomy): Eukaryota > Dinophyceae > Suessiales > Symbiodiniaceae > Symbiodinium > Symbiodinium kawagutii. The sequence goes on along the minus strand of VSDK01010117.1, from coordinate 560,010 downwards.
TGGTGGTGGCGTCGTCGTTGTGGTTTTTGTTGTTGTCGTCGTCGTTGTTTTGTATTCATGTTTACTATGACGTGGTGAGGGCAACATGAACGGACCCAACTTCTACGCGGTGTGTTGGGATCCGATGTCGGTCTCAGCACAACTATGCATCATTGGTGTGATAAGCCCTTGTTGGTTGTAATTTTCTATTATGATTTTTTCGTTGTCAATGGATTCTGCGCGAGCGTCAACAAATACTCACCTGCATTTTCTGTGTGTTGACGCACTATCAAGCATCATCATCAATCATCATAATGTGCCCACGGATTTTCGTCGCTCTATGTCCAAGTGCTTGATATTTCCAAATCGAGCATAAAGGGAAACCAGCTTTGTTTCCCCCTATAGCATCTTAGAACACATGATTTTGGCATGTTTTTGAGGTGATTATCTAGCCAAGCATTGTAGTGAATTCTAGTACTGATGGTTTACCAACCAGGTCACCACTAGTACTTATCCCCCACCATGCAGTTACACTCCGGCAAACTAGCCTGGTGGGGTAGAAAATCGACTATTTAAAATGGTCTCACCTATTGAAAATGGGTGATCTTCAGCGCAACCCGTTGGCACAGGACTGCCAGAGGGCACAGCGCCAAGTAAACGATGACTCCAAGCCGCATCCCCGGCCATCACCGCCACCGGGAGGTGATCTCTGCTACTGCTGCAAGAGTGTCTGGAGCTCACGCCGACTTTGAGGATCTTTCTGGCGGGAAGTTCCCCATATCCCAACGGTTTCCACATTGAAAAAAAATGCTGCAGTATTCTCTTGAAGGTTCCTAGAATGTTCATCTACCAATTTGTTGGTTTCTCAAAATATCGGACCCCCCCCCAACAAATTGTTGGTTTATTGCTCTAAATATGTACTATAAAGGATGATTCGGGGGTCCCTAAATTTTGCGAAACACCCATCTGTTGGTTGGTGTTGACTCATTGATCATTTCAGATCTTTTCCTCTGAGAAACATGGTGGAAATGCGGTTTAGCCCTAGAATTGGTTTCTCAACAGGCTGACTTCGAACATCCCATTTTGCCACAAACCTGAGTCCCAGTGTTTCTGAAAAAGCTGCAAATCTCAGTAGAATCTCAATTCACAGCCAATTTTTCATTGTTGACCAGGCCCTACCATATCCTACCCAACCCGATTCCGGCTCAGTGGGCGCAAATCTTGGGCTGAAAATTGAGCACACTGGGTGCCCAATGGGGCGCCGTTGCGCTGGTGACTGATTCTGCCTGGCAATCGAAATATCAATGTGGTCCGGTCTTGATCAACGATTCTCCCTGGCCACTCAGGGATGGCAGATAAATGATAAGTAGTGGCAGCAAGCGCCGTGACAACAACTTGTCAGCATCAACTGTTGCGGTGTCGTGACTGGCCCTGGCCCAGGGTTTGGGGTGATTTCAAACCAGCTGCTGGCCTGACTATGTTGGAGTACGAGGTGGGCAGCATGTGGTCCCTAGATCTGTGGGAAAGCTTGGACACAAAAATGTTGATTTTGGGAAATTGGAACTGATGAGTCAAAAGTTGTTCTTTTTGTGAGATATTTGGAATTCACTCACACCTGCGACCACCTACACCATTCGGACGATCATTTTTGTGGTTATTCCTTTCAGTGCTGATGCAATTTCATGTAATTTCCTCCTTGTTGTTGCCTCTGTCGCGGACGATGTTTATCAAGGTGTTTTTATATGATGTACCCCCAGGTAGGGTATTGGCACGTTCCCACTCATGATGTTAACATCTGCTTGTTTGCTATCCCGATGGATGTGGATGCTATCGCTCTGAGAAGTTTTCATGCTAAACAGTATAAACAGTGGATGGTTTCCCACTGCCGTCAATGATACCTCTTGGCTTAAAGCTACCTTGAAGTCGGGAAAGTCTGCATTCTAGGCGACACTGCTTTTGGTTGGTTACAGTAACTCTAGGATTATAGCCAATGCTGATTGGTCCTGAGTATATAATGACAGGATCATAGCCCGAACAACAAGCAAGAGTTTGTAGAGGATCAGCAAGGCACTTATGCTGAGTCACCCTTGCCCTAGACTTTATCCACCGCTGACGTCTTTGGCAACTGCCAACAGGATATGTCATTGCACGTCAACATGTTGTGCAATTCATCGGGCATGGTCACCACTCTTGCGGCCATGACCCAGGTTGATCTACGAAACAAACAAGCTCTATCACGAAGTGCAAATCAAACTCATTGGTTCGGTGATTTATTTGATGTCTTCACCCATGTTCATCCGATATCCTTCTTCCATTGCTGTTTCACAACCTGCACATGAGAGCGTTGCGAGTTGCTGGTCGTTGTGATTATGGAATTGCACTACCTGTAAATATGGTCTAATCATATTCATCCATGATGTGGCAGATGTGAATACAACAAGTGTACAGTGATTTTGATACATCCCAACTATTGGTTTTTGTTGCTGTCAGTATTTGTTTTGACAGGGATGTGCACTGTTCGATTGATCTGTAAAGCCAATGACACTTTTGATTATGACAGATTGACCTACATATACCTTTCAATAGCAGACCATAGGCTAAGTCCAATGTTGTCATATCTAGATTGCAAGATGATGCAAGATGCACACATATTTGCCTTTCCACAAACAATTCAATGTGGCAGTGGATCCATTAAAGATTCCCAAATGGGTATCTCACCTAGAGTGCATTTGATGCGATCCCTTTCGGAAGAGGAAGCACACTGTGAACTGACCCAAGCCACCATGTCAAATTCCACTGAAGTTTTGGATACAAACATTAATACACGCATGGTCACATGGTTGTGAAACGCGTATGTGGTTTCCATGATCAATCCTGGTCAATTGTTTGCTTATGAAATGAATCAGCAATTATTTTTTGCTTCAGTATCAAGCCAAATGGAGCTTACTGCTAGGCTTGACACTAATCAGTTGAAATAGCCTTTTTTGTTTCAGCAATTGTAGCTTGTTCGTTAACAATGTAGAACAGCGGACACCAGAATCTCCTTGTTCGGACTCCCCAAAAGAATGTAGACCAATTGTAATGGTATTATTGTTGGTACCAATAATTACGACCTGGTTGCTTACTGTAACCATTTTGATTATCAAGCTTAAACTTGATCATGTCAACTACTCATTGAGCTACCATATTTCAATAGTTCTTGAACAATAAGTCATTCAATAGTTTCTTATTTCCCTGAACAATGTCCTTGTTTCCTTCAATTTTTGTTAATTAAGAGGAAATTGTCGACCATAAACTTCCCTTACTAGTGTAAACCAGGCTTGTGGTTTTGAGCATTTTTTCCCTAGTATTAACAAATTGTTGATTGGTTGGTTGACAAGCCTATTTTTCATAGCGGTGGTTCAGCCACCAACCCGTCAATTGTGGTAATTGATGCCTATTGACCACAGGTTTACCACCATGAATGGACCCCAGCTTCCCTTATATATCAGTGCTCACCACCAACCAGACAACCTTTTGTTTATTCGATTTGGTAAAGCGATGTACTGCAAAGACCATTGCTAAGCCTTCTGAACCGATCAATGTCCTTAACGCTGTGCGTCGTAGCTTCCCAATATGACGTACCGAAAAGCGGCAACCGCCCTCGACCGGAAGGTGAGAGCCACCCCTGAGCAATCAGCAGGCAGCTCCAAGGAGCGCGCCCTGGAGAAGTGGATGCGCCAAGGGGTTAGGAATGCTTAGTAATGAGTAACCAATGACTATTGGGGCTTGAACTATTGGTTACCCATTACTAAGTAATTATTAATATCAATTTGGTAACCAATTAAAGTTATGGTTGGTTTATTGATAGTTATTGGTGTTACTGGCTTGAACTATTGATCCTTAATAAACCAACCATAACTTTGGAGCTTCCCTATGACTAGACCCATCCGGAGTTGGTATATCCGCTGCTATTGTTGCTTATTCTCCCCAGCTTTATTCACTATGATCAGTGGCTAAAGGCTATAAGCCCAATCAATCATGTGATGATTTTCGGGGTCCCCAAGTCCATGAGTTATATAAATAGTATTCGAAAATTTTGGGGTCCCCAAGTCCATGTGATGATTTTCTGTTGGCCGGTCAACCCATCCGACCAACTGGTCGACTGGTCTGGCAACCTGAGCTGCTGTCGTCTCACGGTAAAACCCCTCCTGGGTCAACAGGATGTCATGGTTGTGGTCTTCGCAAGGCTTCAGGAGCATGTAAAGACGTGCCCCTATGATGGTTGATGATGATTGATCCTTGGGCAACATGATGAGCGTCATTGATAAAGCGTCATGACCATGATCAACCATCATCATCCAAAGTTTCAAGCGATCAAAAACTGGCAATTTGATGGTACCATCATGGTTTTGGCCGTCCCCACGACAGTACTGGGGATTGCCTCTGCACTCCCCTGGACTCCCCTGGACTCCCCTGGACTCCCCCGGACTCCGCTGGTGCCCACAGACGTTGAGTCTTCATCCCACTGAGGAAGCACGTCATATCCCTGGTTTCGGCACAACTACGCACCATACGTAACTTAGTCCAAAGCCATGTTATGCTCAACTTAGCTGCTTTTCCAAACTGGCAATGAAGCACTGCCTTGGGCAGGGAGAAAGGACTGAAGAACCATCCATTGGTTGTAACAATGAGGTATCCATATACGAAGAGGGAGGTATCCATACACGGACAGGGAATTATGATATAGAAATTCATAAACAATTCATTTGTGAATATCATAAGATGTATATTCCCGTTCATGGCTATATTGACTGGTTATATTGTATCTATATCTAGATTTATGTTTATATGAACCATTTGACCAGTATGGTATGATATGATTCATGTTTCACCCTTTATATTGAGAATCTATCATTACATAAAGTCATTTATCATTCACCAGCCTTGACCATGCCGTCATCAACCATCAGAGAAACCATCACTAGCAACCACTAACCATCCTACACCCTCAATTCAGCATCATCGATCGTCATGAACCAGCACTCAGCCCCCATCAAACCATCATAAAACTACCAAGAACCATCATCAATTATGAACCATTATCATTAGTTAATTGACCATCATCAATTATCAACCATTGTCATTACTTAATTCATGATAATCAGCCCATTAGCCCTTATAGTTGATGGTGTATCATGGCTAACCCTTATTATATCAACCATCATCAATTATCAAGCATTGTCCTTACTTAACCATTATATATCAGTAACCCATTAGCTGTCATATGAACCTAGTATATTAACCCTTATTGTATCAACCCATTAAGGCCCATTGTCCATCCGCTGTGAGGCCTTTCCACCCCAGGTGGTGGTCTTTGAGCATCGCTACCGTGGTGGTCGGGCGCCACGGTAGCGCCACGGTAGCGCCACGTCGGTGGTAGCCGGTAGCCGGTAGCCAGCCATTGCCAAGCCTCGAAACGAGCCTGACTTTTGCTGGGAAATCGCCACCCTTCAAGAGCCCATGTGTCCATGGGCATCCATGGGCATCCGTGGGCCCCATTTCTGGAACCAAAGATATTCCAAAAATTGAGGAAAAATGGTAAGAGCAGATACTCCCAGCTCAATAGCTGGTGATTTACGGTTTTATTCACAGCTGGATCTCCAATTTGATGTTCAAGAACGTCTCAACAAAGAGACCTGGTTGGTGGTTTTGAATATTATTCATTTTACCCCATTGGATGTGATAAGATAATTGCAGTATTGTAGTACTTGGTGATTCAGTACTCCAGTAAATATGTTGATGAAGATATGATGGTGAGTTGATTCACTACAGGAATATTTTGAATAGGGGTGCAACCACTAACCAGAGACCTATTCTGCTCATATTTGCGTTTCACCAGGTGGGGAGTACCAGTAGGACTAATGTGGGTGAACGATGGTGATCAGGCTAATGGTAACTGGTGATAAATCCTGCTGGTTCGCGAGTGATAAATGATCATGGTCAACGATTAGACAATAATTAGGTGACAAGGGGTGCTGATGAATAATGATGCTTGATAATTAGTTGACCATTGTGGTCAGTAATGCTGGATACTGCTGCGAGCACTTGTGGTTAGCTGTCCTCAGCAGGTGCCGTTCCGGTTCCAGGCCAAGGCCTTTGAACCGCAACAGTGCCGAGGTTTTATCGAACACGAGCTCTACAACTTGCTTCCCTTCACATACTACACCTTTTCCGTTCAGGCGTCGACTCATTGCTTGGGATCGCGTATGCTAGGCTTGGAACACGCTACTCGACCCCATGTCTTCATTATTCCTTCATCTGTTGGTGAGGCACGCTATCCCAAAGTCGGCTCGAGGATGTGGCACGTGGCCCTGGTCGGGATTGTATGCACGGCGTTTCCAAAACCATTTGAAACACCAAAATCCATTGACCAACTTTGATACACAGTAAAGTAATATATGAATTAAACTGGCTTCTTCGTATCAATTACTTAACAATTAATAATTTGGAATGCAGATTTGCTACGAATGACATGACAACTTTTACCAGCTTTCAAATCTTCCATCGACTTCCTTTTAAACATTCCGAAATGGCCAACATTTCTCCGAAAGTTCTGTAGCTTTTGTTCGCTCATGGCAGTTCCTCGTGGCTAAGGGCGGGACAGCAATCCTCCGAGCCCATCATCGTGGAACCTGCCGTCGCATACCAGGCCTGAACTCAACATGGAAGGATGGCATGCGATAGCAATCCCCCGTTTGGCTGTTTCTGAAAATAGTAGACCCAAAAATAGTTGGTTTATTATTCATAATGGATCATAATGGTCAGTATAAAGGATGATTTGGGGCTACCCCCATTTTCAAAGACCATCATTTCCCGTAGTTACACTGTTGTGGGTGAACGCAACGTGGTGAAGATTGCGACTAGTTCACCACTAGTACGATCCGCGCAGGATGGGCCACAGCACCCTTTGCAGTTCCCGCCCCCTTGCCCGTGTTGGTTAGAATTCATGGAGCATAGATCCATCATTGTACCAGCAATCAAGCCATGCAGGTGTTTCTCAAGATAGGAAACCCCAAACATGGTTCCTTAAAGTGACGACATAAATGTTTAACAATGGATGACTTGGGGTTCCCCCATTTTTCAGAAAGATAGTAAACGATTTCTCGAGGTCAGTCCATGTGTCCATTTTTCGAATCTCTATGTCAATCAGTCGGATGACCATCAACGGTTCATGGCATTCGTCACGGCGTCGATGTCACTTGGCCATGAGGACCCTCCGACGCCAATGCCTGTGCCGGAAGCAGAGGAGCCCGGCGAATTCCTGGCATTTTACATCATAGTCTTGGGACATTGACCCACATTAATTATACAACAACACATTATAATTGAATCGCAATTGAAACATGAAATATGTATATACATAACAAAGTTGTATACGTGTATTTATATATATATATATTTCTATTTCTATTTGTATACATATTTCTATATTGAGATGTATAGAGAAAGATTTCTTTGTATGTATTTTACATTCTATGGAGTGGGAAAGCCATATGAAACGCCACAGCTTTTGCTGTCACATCATGGCCATGCCATGGATGGTCAGGGTTTTGGTGACCACCCCTACCACAGATACATACAATCTTTATGTTATCTTTACCGGTCTTTCTGATTATTGGTTCACAATGGTTATCAAAAGGAGATAATGAGCAATCATATACCAAATACAATGGTTGAAATAGTGGTTTCTTAAAATAGTGGGACCCGAAAATTTGGTTGGTTGGGTAATTTGCTTTAAAAAACATAGTTGATAAACTGGATGATTTGGAGAGTTCATGTGAACATCACCAGGATTTGACTACATACAATTACCACCAGCGACGAGCACTTGATCTGATTCACTGAATCTGAACCATCAAGTTGTGCATCAACTCTTCAGTGCCTTGGCAAAAATCAACCACACTATCCTTTTGAGTAGGGGTGATTGTCTTAGGAAGTTGGTCAATATCTTTACACTTGGAATTAACGACCTAGCCTTCAGAAATTAAACTCAACTAAGGAAATCATATGAAAATATCCATATACACATACAAAGAGAGACATCATTAGTCGGGTTTTGCTTGATAACTGGCTGGTGGTTGGGAGGGAGTGATTTGGAGGTACCCCGGACTAGCCTTTAAACCGGCCTTAAAGGGGGAACAAGTCGGGAGCTACCAGGAGGGTTCTATCCAAATGCGAGGATTTCATTAATTTTTGGTGGGTTGTGGCTGAAACTGCTTTGAAGGATTTGTGTCAACAAGTAATGGATACGTTGATTGCATTGACTTGTATGTTCACCGGTACAGTCAACCTGTGCCACAGTATCGAAACCAATAGCTGACCATAGCAGCTCGCCAATATATACCAACTGTCATTTTACAGGAAGGCTCTGTATTTGATGGTAAAGAAAAGGGGGTTCCGGTCGATTTTTCGATCAAACCCTCAGGATGTAAGCCGTGGAGCATCAGAAACTCTGAATTGCCGGATGCTCAGGGGAGTGTGGGTCGACCAGCATTCTCCATGAGTTCTAGTCATTGTCATCCGTGATTGACTATGACTGTACAAGCGTATTTGATCGATTTAATTCAATTCACCAGCATTATTCACCAAACAGTGAATTTAATTCACTGATGGATTTAATTCAATTCACCAAACAATATTCACGTCAGTTCACGACTATTCATCAATCACTCACCATCTGACCTCACGAGTGGCAGGTTTTTCATGTCACCGAAAGCAAGCGGTGGATCCCGGGGGCTTGCAGGAGCCCCCTGTGCCATGGAGAAACATCCGCTTCTCATGTCAAGGACTTGGTTTAGTATAGCATGAACATGAACATTTGATGAACGCATTGTGTGAATGCTATGGAGATGGGTTTTAATGATCTTAGGTCTTCTTACTCGTTCACACTGTCAGATGAACAACATCGAAATGGTAGATCCAATTCACCATGAGATTGCAAATAACTTGCTCGGGAGCTATCAATACTTTCGGTCCAATAAGGGGAGTTTATCAAAAGCTGAATCTCCCATCAATGAAGATACGGATTCTCAACTTCAGGATTTGAACGCTGAGCACGAGAAACGAGGCACACATAGCGTAGTTTGGGTTGGGAGATGACATTGACGTACCGGGATTCTATTGCACTAATTCACCATCATTATGTAACCACTAGTGGTCAGCGTTATGTGGCGCATCGTTAATGAATCATCCACCACTGTTTGTAGCCATGATTAACCATGATCAGCTATGATTGTTTATCATCATAAACCATCACTTGGTGGTTCTAAACCCTTCTTTTTTCCCTGGTAAGTACAAGCAAATGGTCTTTCAAAGGGGTGGTTTGATCACTAACCAGTAACCATCATAGACTTTATTATTGCCATTATCAACAATCATTCTTGCCAGTATTAACACATTTAAACATTATTATCATTGTAACCATAAATTAACCACAAGCAAGTATGATTGTTTATCATCATTAATTGACTATTATTGTCAGTACTGACAGTTATTGATAATGATAGCCGTTATCAACTAGAATGATCAACCAATTCATCATCATTAACCGTCATTGACTTTATTTGTCACTGACAATTCTTAGCGATCATTCACCCGTTCCTTGCATAGTGCACGCCACGGACAGCCGATGGAGATGTGTTACTTCCGCTGTTCCTAGGTGCTACTTTGTGATCTATCAAGAACCATCAGTACTTCAACACCTCACAGTACTGGTAGTTCACAGGCAAGCAATGGACAATGGGAGTTGTTGACCTTCTGTTAGTTCTTGATTCAGAATAGATATCAGTAGTAGAACTTGCAGTAGAATCGATAATCGAGAATTTCAGCAAGTTTCTTGGAGAATGGTGACCACATGCTGGTGCGCAAACGCTCAACGCTGAGGCTACACAGTGATCGAGTTTCCGTGTGAAGAGGCGATGTAGATGAATGGTGAGCTGCTGGTGAATGGTCATCTGGGGATACTAGTTGGGGATAGAAAGAGGTGATAGTATCTGGGGATAGTAATTGGGGAAAGTGACTTGGAATAGCAATTGGGGATAGATTGGGGATAGTAACTGGGGATAGTAATTGGGGATGCTAAGTGGGGATAGTAACTGTGAATACTAACTAGCGTAGCAGGTAGATGATGGTTAACCTATTGAACTGGGGATAGTTCTCATCTATGGTAGTTTGACTTGCTGGAAATTCACTCAGATAAATACTCTTTCGGGATACTTGCTAAAAGTAGCAGCCTCCAGGAACAACCGGGCTGATTGTGCAAGGACTTCCGAAGTGACCGAAGTGCTAGGATCTAATCAAGTCTAATCAAGCAAAATTGCTGATGCATTAGGCGCACTATTGCTGAGGAGGCGCAGTTTGAAATCAGACTCAGATTCTCAAGCAGTGCTCATGCAGCTACCGCCCTCCAGGAAGGCATGCAGTATGACTTGGAATATGCTCACGTCTTGGGTCACCAGGCGGCAATAGGCTGCAATGGTGTGTCAGTACGTAGCCCATTCCAAGCTGACAACCGTCATTCTTAGTGGCAGGAAAGCTGAGTTCTACTGGATGCACTTGTGATGAACTGGTACAGCTTTGCCTGTGCGAAGTGTTGCCAGCGTGCATCCTCTTTGAAGCCATCATAAATCCTTCTTGAAACCATCATTCAACCATCATAAATCCACTGTAAATCCATCAGGAAAAAAGCCACTAAAAACAGACCGTGAATCCATCAGGAAACTATCATTAGACCATCATAAGCCCATTATAAAGCCAGAAGCCCATCACATCATAAACCAATCATAAACCCATCACATTTCATAAGCCACACTAATAAACCGATCAGAAACCCCTCAGAACCCATATCATGACTAGTTATATGGTGAATCCGTCATAAGCATCCTGACAACCAAATGTAAATGGTTGGCTATTAACCATGATGAACCATCATAACCCGTAGACTTTTGGCCCATCATAAACCAGTCATAGACCAACATAGACCCCTATCATTAGATGATCATAAACCAATCATAAAGAGAAACCAATCCTAAACCCATCACGAACCATAAGCCACAGATAAACCGATCGATTGAACCCCCTCGTAACCCATAGACTTTTGCCCATCATAAACCAGTCATAAGCCATCTCCCATCATCTCCCATCACCAACGACCATCCACCGCGGTGATCGACCTCTAAGGCGATGAAGGCGACACTGCAGAGCTGCGGTCCATCAACAGCTTGTGGCGGGCGCCCACGGAGGCGGCGTTTGGTGTGGCGCCGGTGGGACCAGCAAAATCGGCGGGTTTTATAGGGGATTATAGGGATTATTGGGAACCGATTCTAGTGATTCATACTGATTCATCGGGGATATAGGGATAATAGTGGTTTCTTCAGGGATTATGATCATAATAATGGTTAATCATCAGGGGATCATGACCAACAAACTTATGGTTGAGCAACCACTTGTTGATTAGTGGAATTAAATGGTTGGTAACCATTAAGAATGGTGTTTTGTAGTGTTTCTAACCGTTAGTGATGGTTAGTGGTAGGGCCCCAAGTTAAAGAACCACTGTTTTTTTTTTAGGGATTAGTACCATTGATGGGTACTAACAAGCAATAACAAGCCTTGCGCTTCATAAGGTTTGACAGGGGATTGTAGTGGTAAATGACAGGGGATAATAACCAACAACATGGTAAAGCAACCACTGGTTGGTGCCTTTTGTAGGGATGGTAATCATTGATAGTGGCTGATAAGAGGGAAGAATAACCACCAAGACTCGGTCAAATAACTACTATAGTTTGTATATGTTTGTGGTTTGACTGACATTTTTGATTTTCCCAAATGTATTCCCAAATGGTTGGTTGGTTGACCAATAATTTTTCATAGAGGTTGGAGCCACGAATCAGATTAGTGCTTACTCATTAGGGGTAGCCAACACATTCATAGGCGATATACTCCAGTGATTTGTTCATTGTTCAGCCATGATTTTGGTTGGTAAGGGTGAACAAATGGCTATTTTAAGCGGCGGTTTTCACCAAGGATTCACCAAAGGTTAACTTGCTGGGTAATGGTTGGGGGATAATGACCAGCAATTAGCAGCAATTCAAGGAATGCAGCAATTGAAGTGTATATGGAGGGTCACACAGTCAAACACCAATTTTGTGCTTGATAATTGAACCTATAAGAATGCTTGATAATATAAACAATTATCAATGATATTGACAGACAATTGGATGGCCAACAAAGTCATAGGAATGCTTGTAACCATTGTACACCAGCGGTAGCATCGATTGGGAGCCGAACAATGGTAAGGTAATGGTGAATGATGGCTAAGAACTTACTTAACCATATTTAACCAACATAAACCAACAAATATTCGTTTATAAGGGTGATGATGAAGAATGGTTGTTTGATGGTCCATTGATCTTGCAGAATGTTTCGTTGATGGTTGACAATGATTATATATATATACTAACATGATATGATGATGAATCAATTCATTATCACCAAAAGCATCAATCATGACAAATTATGTACTGATATACCAATATGTGTGCACATAGAAAATCGTCAGCTGCAAGCATGGAACAGCTATCAACCACCATTTACTCCTGGGACCAACGGGCCGCCACCTTATCCATCATAGTTCTATGGTTATCCTATGGATGGTTAACCATCCGATAATCCTCATCCTTATCCACCATAGTTTATCATGCACGGACAAGGATGTTGAAAAACCATTCTGGACGTCATTGAACTACGATGTTGCGATCACCAGCCTTGATATGGATGACTAGTATGATGATTAGTAACCAACCTAGTAATACTACCCTCCGCTAAACTAACATGGCAATGGATTTTAACCAGATTTTCTAGTGAAACCTTGGGAAACCACCAATAAATGATGGATTTTCCATTGCCATGTTAGTTTGCCAGAGGGTAACCATCACCAACGGCCCCTATGATGATGGACAATTCATCCGGTGCTCCAAGGGTAACGGTCACCCATCCGACCCACCTTCAGGTGACCTTGATCGACTTGGGCCGTCCCGGCAACGCGGGTGGAAATCCTCAACCGCGCTGGCGTACGCAGAGCTCAGAAGGGCACGGGGCTGCCGCACAGCTGTGGCGCATGTGGCGGTCAGCTCCAGCGGAGCAAAGCAGCGGCGGTTTCTCAAAATGGGGAAGTCTGCAAATGGTTGGTTTATTACTATAAATGGTTGATCTTTGGGGTTTTCTCGAGTAGGGAACCCTCCAAAATCGTTGGTTTATGACTACGTTAAATTGTTTGTATTGGATGATATTTAACTGGGGGTACCCCTGGTTTGTTGAGATGGAAAAAACAGATGCAAGTTTTGAAAAAGATCTTGCGTTTGATCTCGATCTCCTTTCCCTTCTCGATCCTTTTTCCGGATCTCAAAAGTATATAATTGGTGACGTTGACAATGATATACAGTAGCTGGTGATTCATAGTTGAGAACAGGCTTACAATCATGAACTACATCAGTTTGGTGGTTTGAAACATTTTTATTCCTATAGTAACTATCAACAAATGGGACTGGTTCAAACTGGTGGTTTCAAGCATTTTTTATTTTCCCTAGTAACTATTAACAAATGGTTGGTTGATTATTGTTTTCATAGGGGTGGTTCAACCACCAACCTGATATTTTATGATTGTGGGTTGATATGAACCAACCAAGAAATGGGTAGGCGAACGACAAAAATTGTACTCGTGGGCACGGGATGTGAACAGCTGGGGTGCGGGAGCCATGTAACAACTAGCAACAGTTGAATGGTTAGGAATCGTGGCTAATGACGTTCAAGAAATGGTGCTAATGATGGTTCGTAATGGTGATAGTGATGTTTCGTGGCAGTGATATTGATGATTAGAAACGTGTGAATCGACAAAAGTCTGGTCATCACTGGGGAGGAGTGGTCAGAGCACGGGGTATCGAGAAGCCAATGCTGGGGCTCAGTCAATCACCCCTCGGTCAATATGTATGTTGCATATTGGTCAGAGCCAGCAATGGCAAACAACCACAAGCCATTGTGCTTCGGAATGGCTAGCGAAAGGGGATAGTGAGGGGCAACAATGTATCGGTACATAACTTCTACGCTATTGATCGTCGAGACCGGATTGTCGCCAATCATTCCAAGAACAGCCATTTCTGGTCTGTCCCCGAAAAAGAGCAGTTTGGGTACATCCTTGGGATAATTCATTGACAAATTGGATTTACATTGCACGAGAAACAGTCCTTTTTGTGGTTGGCTGATCCATCTTGGTGGGGCTATTGTTGCCCAGGGTAAGGCCTTGTCCTAGGTCAAGATTTCCAAGCTTAAAGCCATTGACGCCCTGATTCGTTATCATGGTTCGTAGAAATCATGGCCAAGGACCAACAAAAACAACATGCTCAATTCTGTGCTAATGATTATCTATCATTCGTCAACCAACAATTGACGTGGCCTTGTATACAAGCAATGGCTACCCTTGGGCTATTGTAGGCTGGTGAATCAGGAGCCGCAGAACATCCATGGGTCCACTTTTTTGTGTTTTCATGCTCTCATTGTTGCAATGGTTGTTGGATGACCATTACTCATTATTGCTGGTTGTGACTGGTTGTTGCTGATTATGACTGGTTGTTACCGGTTTATGACCGGTTGTTACTCAGCCATTACTGGTGATTACTAAGTCACTGCTTATTCACTTCCAATCAATCATTGAATTTTCCTTCCGTTCTGGTTGTTGGAAGGGTTCCAGTTACTTCCCTACTACTGGTAATTACTAGTCGTTATTACTGGTTGTCCTTACTGGTTGTTGGTTCTGTTGTCATTGTTGTTGTTAGACTACCATCAATCACCATTATTAACCATTACTAAAGTTTATTAGCTTATTAGCCATTAACCATTACTAAAGCTTATCTAAAGCTTATTAGCCATTAACCATTACTAAAGCTTATCTAAAGCTTATTAGCCATTAACCATTACTAAAGCTTATCTAAAGCTTATTAGCCATTAACCATTACTAAAGCTTATCTAAAGCTTATTAGCCATTAACCACCAGCTGGTTGTTGGATGTTTCCAGTTCTCCACGAAGTACTCGTACCCGCCCAAAAAAACATGGCAGCACACACGGGGCGCCGAGGTGTCCAGCTTCCGGACATTTCCAACCTGCGCACCGATACGCTGAAGTTGGTACGGTACTCAGAGCACCGCCGTTGGCGGAGCACGTTCCAAGGTTCCATGCCTGTGCACGTTTAGAAAATGCGAGCATCTCGAAGAGTAGATGCGCCTCTGTTCTTTTGCCTTTCCAAAGAAATCCTTCATGCGATATGTGGTGCATTGAGGAGCCAAAGATGTTTGTTCCCGTGGCAAACAATGGTTTCTTCGCCGACTTGGACGTGTTACCCTTGCAGTTACCGATTAGGGACCCATCCTCAACCATCCTCAACCATCATTGCGGGTCAAAAGGATCGTTTTTTGGGGCAGTTTCTGGGCGATTTCCGCAGATGATGCGAGAAATGGAGACCAAGAAGGGGCAGCAGATCAGAATTTGGGATTCCATGGCGGGTGCAAGTTGTGTGACTCCAGCAGGTTGATACTGGATAAACCAACATACTTTGATCCTACCAGGGTTGCATGGTTTAATGGCTAATCTTTGATGGCTAGTTGTTGGTGAGGGACCACTATTCAAATACAATTTACCATTTTTAAGCACAGATGCTGGTTTCTGTTGGTTGTTCTCCGTTCTTGAAAACTAGTGTCGATGGCTTCACTAATTTCCTGAATGAAGCTATAGATGAGCACATCACCTTCCAGCTTGCCACTTTCAACATTTTTTGGCGAACAGATGAGCATGTCCTTCTATCTCTTTTTGGAGGTCAAAACTTGACAAGCTGAGTTTATTCGAAAACATTTGTCGAATTCTTGAACTTGACAAGCTGAGTTTATTAGAAAACATTTGTCGAATTCTTGTAGCTTTACAGATTTGTGCGCAAAAAACCACCCGAGAAAACCAGGCCTTGCTGCAGCGAGTTCGCTTCAGATTACGCGCGCGGATCACCCCAGAGGCGCCGTTGTGTCGTGGATTCCAGGCTGCTCCATGGCCTATGGCCTTAGGGGTGGATGGTTGACAGGGCTGTGGTGGGTCAAGGGTGGGAGGTGGTTGACAGGGCTGTGGGTCAGGGGTGCATGATGGTTGGCGCTTGGCTGGCAGTGCCAGTGGGATATTGCGCGGATGTTTGCTGAGCTATGATGTGGGTAGTGCTGCCACCAGCACCATCCAGACGAGACGATGCTGACTATGAGATGCGGAGTCGGTGGGTACAGTTTTGCTCGTATGATCGTAAGATTGCTTGTGAGATGGCTATGGGCCATGATCACTGGTCAAACAATTGGAAAGTAAACATCCCAACAAAGACCCGTTTGGGCATTTCTGGTATGTTCCCAGCTGGGGTACAGGGTATTGAACCACAGCCACATGCTGTGACTATCCATGTTGCTTCCTTCCAAAAAAGTTTATGATATTGGTGTACAAAGATCAATGCCATTCAATACCCCTGTTGGAAGGGCCAACTGATTTGAACCGGGGCACCCATTCAGCCGACAAGTACATGTACGAAGAGCATGAATAGTCACAAAGTTATGCACATGTTGAGAACGTTCAATTATACGTGTTAATTGGTATGTGGATTGATCATGAGACAAATACTGTATGAGACATATACCTAAACGAAGCAGAACATTATGTACATAATATACACATTTCTGTCTCTCCCTCTCTGTTTGTAGATATCAATACATAGACATGCATATGTATATATATATATAATTACATATGTATGTCTACCATGTTAATCATGAACTGCAAAACACTGAAGCTTCACTGAAGCCTTTCGCAAGCTTTGACCACGGTTCAGCGTCGCAGTGTGCGACAGGGCTCAACCTCACGTTGGTGGTGCGGACCTTGGCAATCGGAGCAGAGATCATAGTACTACTACTATCTACTACTACTTAGGTTGTAAGCATCCTAGAGGTGAGATAATAGTAGTAGGGAGGTAGGTACGTACGTAGGGACGGAGGTAGGTAGGTGGGTAGCTAGCTAGCTAGCTAGCTAGATAGACAGATAGATAGTAGTAGCAACAGCAGCAGTAGTAGTCATAGTTGTAGTAGCAGTACTACAGGACGAAGATAGTGGTGGATATTAGTCATAGCAGTAGTAGTAGCAGCAACATAATCAATGGATTTCTGATTGACACGCCACGCTGGGCCACGGTTGGGTGTTCACTGCTCACCTGAAAGGTGGTTGTTCACATCACCGATCTAGTTCTTTAAATGTAAGTCTTTAGGAAGGGATGAATGTGAGGACTACCCATGTCAGCTGCACACCGTGCAGTGGTGGGTACATCCTGAAGCAGTCCTGGGTTGGCCACATAGCGCCAGGGTGAACTATACTGATCAGCAGATCCAATGTGTCTCACCGTTAGCTTACAGGAATTGCAAGGCCATGGCCTCATAGGCTACGGCTGCAGACTAAATGTCTCCATTTTCCAATTCGTCCTAGTAAACTACAAGCACAAGTGCAGAAAGGAAACCTGACATTACAAGTAGGATCATTTAATCGGCCTTGAACCATTTGTGGGATTCCAATAGCAATACACTGAATCCTAATTGATAAACTCACGAATTAATATATATATATATATATATATTAACATCAAGTGGCAAGGTTCAAGAAACACATGCAGACCCAGCCCCTGTCCTCTGAGGTCTTCTTTGTCGCCTCCAATTTCCACGGGATCGGTTCTCAGCGACACCATCTTGGTAGCTGGACAATTTGAGGTGACAATTCAGGACCATTGGCAGATCCGTGACTCGTGGTGTCACCTGAAGCGTTACAATATCTTTGCATCTTCTATCGGACAGTGAAACATCAAAGATCAATGCGAATGATATCGGTACACCCAAGAATGCGGAGATGTTTTCCTAAACTCCAGAAAAGGTGCGGAAGCCCAAACATTGTAGACACCCCACTGACATCCGGATTGTGGGAAAAACATGTACCAGTGTGTAAAAATCAGGTTGGCGTGGATTGAGCCAAGACGCGCGCTGGTAAGATGAATTTTGAATGGGTTTTGACTTTTGCATAGAACTTGCCAAATAGATGCTGAGATCCATGACTAGAGAAATTCGAAGCTTACACCGTTTGATTCAGAGATCAAGTGGTGCGCTTGTCACATGTTTGGGCATATGAACAATTCATGTTTGAGATCTCAATGGCAGCTTGAGTCAAATATGTGCTGCACAAACGGTTTGGGATGGGTAATAACCACGGGTGGTTACTTATGTTTGTTTCAGGATTGTGGTCGAAATATGGTGGAATCATGGTGGTCAAAAATGGTGGTATGGACTAAGAGTCACGGTGGTTGATCGAAACCATGGCGTTTGATCGTGGTATCCGCCCATCGAGGCTTTGCAGGGCCTGAGAATGTCGAAGCTTTGTTGGTGGCAGAAGCGGGACGACTCGGTGTGGAGGCGCTGCTGTGGTCGTTGACGGGATTGAATTTTTTGGGAAACCCATGGTAGCCGTGGAAACCAACTCACCACCAGGTATGACCACCACTGTCGCAGCATTTTCATAACTTAATTAGTTTTATGAATGGTTTCCAACCAGTTTCTGGAGTAGGATGATTATCCAAGTTCTGCGTTGACCTTTGGTTTTCTGCACCAGTTTGTGATTCTTTTAGTGCAATGCAAGGCTCAAGGGGGGGATGCGCTTATCCGCAGGTTTTTTGGGCAGGCTCTCAAGCATATTAGACATCATATGAGCCCTCAAAGAGATCTGTTTTGGTGAGATTGAGAAGTGTCATTACATTATGACCCTAAATCACATCCATCAATATCATGATATGATTTGATATGTGGGATCATTATGATGTTTTTGGTCATATGACATCATAGACATCATATCCAGTGTTTTGCTCTGAGTATTGAGTATCCCGGATCTCTGGATCGCTGGTGAGCTTCGACTGGCAGTTGAGAGGTACAAACGGCTGTTGCCTTTTTCAAGGCTGTCAAACTGCACGTTGGGAACATTTTCGGAACGATATGGCTAGCTATTGATTGGTACTGTTGGTCATCATCCGTCAGTACTCATCCTTCAGCCCCGATTCAACGTAATGAATCATCTCAGAAATCATCCCGTTATCAAGCCTTACCCTCTGGTAAACTAACATGGCAATGGTGAAAATCCACCACCCTTTGTTAGTAAACCCTGGGAAATGAATGGAAATGATCCATTTATGGTGGATTTTCCAGCCAGCCATGTTAGTTTACCACAGGGTATCAATCATCCGCCAAAGCAGTAAGTAATTGTGCAGATGGGCCGTGAACTGGGACCCTCTGCACCAGGGGATGGCATGGGTTTCATGCGGATGAAGGGACTCCCTTCATCCGTCCACTAGAAACAATCCACAAGGATGTGGCTGCTGCGGCTGCTGTTGTTGTTGTTGTTGCTGCTGTTGTTGTTGTTGTTGTTGTTCTTGTTGTTGTTCTTCTTCTTGTTGTTCTTCTTCTTGTTGTTGTTGTTGTTGTTGTTGTTGTTGTTGTTGTTGTTGCTTGTTGCTGTTTGTTGTTTGTTGTTTGTTGTTTGTTGTTTGTTGTTTGTTGTTTGTTGTTTGTTGTTTGTTGTTTGTTGTTTGTTGTTTGTTGTTTGTTGTTTGTTGTTTGTTGTTTGTTGTTTGTTGTTTGTTGTTTGTTGTTTGTTGTTTGTTGTTTGTTGTTTGTTGTTTGTTGTTTGTTGTTTGTTGTTTGTTGTTTGTTGTTTGTTGTTTGTTGTTTGTTGTTTGTTGTTTGTTGTTTGTTGTTTGTTGTTTGTTGTTTGTTGTTTGTTGTTTGTTGTTTGTTGTTTGTTGTTTGTTGTTTGTTGTTTGTTGTTTGTTGTTTGTTGTTTGTTGTTTGTTGTTTGTTGTTTGTTGTTTGTTGTTTGTTGTTTGTTGTTTGTTGTTTGTTGTTTGTTGTTTGTTGTTTGTTGTTTGTTGTTTGTTGTTTGTTGTTTGTTGTTTGTTGTTTGTTGTTTGTTGTTTGTTGTTTGTTGTTTGTTGTTTGTTGTTTGTTGTTTGTTGTTTGTTGTTTGTTGTTTGTTGTTTGTTGTTTGTTGTTTGTTGTTTGTTGTTTGTTGTTTGTTGTTTGTTGTTTGTTGTTTGTTGTTTGTTGGTTGTTGGTTGTTGGTTGTTGGTTGTTGGTTGTTGGTTGTTGGTTGTTGGTTGTTGGTTGTTGGTTGTTGGTTGTTGGTTGTTGGTTGTTGGTTGTTGGTTGTGTTCTATTTGTTTTTGTTGTTATTGCCCCTACTCACACTATCAACCGTATTGAAAATTATCGACAGTGATCTACTCCGCGATCACTGGGTGGCCAGCTGTGTGGAAACCAACGGAGCCACCCACAGCATGCAGCAGTAACCAATCGAATCACCAACGATGATCTAGTTGCAATCGTTTTCAACCTCGACTGGCTGGTTGGGAGGGAGCGATTTGGAGCGAGGAGTATCCCTTTTTGGTCCTTTGAAAGTTTGTGCGCAGGAGCTACCAGGAGTGCCCTAACCTATGGTCAGTTGACCAATCCATTTTCACCGGCTCGCGGGTAAGCGCAGTGAGTTTCAGGTGCAGTTTCACTTGGACGGGCGCTTGGCGGAAGTGGCCGCCACTGCTGGGGCGCAAGAGTTGCAACTGCAGCGGGAAGTTCTATTCCAGGCCGCCCAGCCCGGGCTTGTCTCCGAGGGGCCCGAGCTGCCATTTTTGTACCGGAGCCAGCACCATCCAATAGCCCAGCCATGAGTTTCAGAGGAAGATGGACACCATTTGTGGGTGGTGAACCATTTATTGACCATCCTAAGTATCTAAGTGACCTTTGTAAGTGGAAAGACACATAACAATTCTGCAACTTTGGTCTCACAGATTCACCCGGTGTTTTTTACTCCCCAAATGGATATGATATAATATGATATATTCGCTAACTATTTGGTAGAGATTCCATGCCAGTACAGCATTTAACAGCCCATGCTATTTGTAGATTTTCTATGAAGAGCGCAAAAAGCAAGCAAAAAAGCAAATGGGTGTGTCTACAAATGTTGGTAGCCTCTTGCAAAAGGTCTCAAAGTGATTATGTTTGCAATTCTTTGCCACGGAAAGGACAAATTTTTGGAGTCGGCACCGTTTATGGTCGAGTCAGCTCCATATAGGACTGTGGTCTTGTAGTTCCCTTGCGTGGATTGCTGGGTTCTCATTGACTGGAGCTCTGCATTTTGTTGGAGAACTAGGCCAACTAGTTTGGCGAGTAAACAGAGAACAAAGAATGTCAGTGTTAAAAAGCACACCTATTTGTATATTATATACATAAATGGTAATTAATGATCATATATGTACATATTACAAAAGTGAGCTTGGTTCTTTTGAGCACTATTCTGGCTTCGAAATGGTGATCTGGGCTTATTTCAGGGAATGACATTAAACCATTCATTTCAGACATAGAAGTGAACACTATCCACAACTACATGTTCCTGCAACAACAATGAGAGTTCGCCAGTTGACCAGGGTTCTGCTGCGCGGCAGCGCGGAGGTCTTGGATTCATCGGAGAATCGCAGCAAATCGAAAGGCCAGCGGAAGGAGATGATGTTTTGAGAATATATATATATATGTATATGATGTATATGATACGATATCATATGGTATAACCATCAAAATGTTTGCATGTTTGATTTTTGTTGAAATCGCTTTATATCATTCAGGACATGACTAAGCGAATTTCCAAAGGATAGTTGCGTATGGACGCAACCTATTTGGCCATCTAGCCAATATTCAACCAAAATAATGCTTATGGAATGCATGATTCAAATTGCTTGGCTTCTGGGGGAGACTACGATGATCATGGGACAAGGAGTGAGCCCAGATGCTCAACACCCAAAGCTTCTCCCCAAAGCCCTAAGGAGTGAGTCAGTGGTTGCATGTGTGCACTAGCTGTTGTAGCCATCATTTCAGTTATAGCCATGATCTCGATCCATGTGGCTGTTTCTGAAAACAGGGACCCCCAAAATCGTTGGATTAGTACTACAAATGACTATAAAAAAGGATGAGAACTGGGGGACTCCATTTCTTTAAACCACCATGTAGCAATAGACAATCTACCCATCTACAATGGTTTCCAAGATTTTCCAAGCAGGTTTCGGCCGTGTTTTGCCCTGCGGTAGCCCGGAGCACAGGAACGGATGAATCTCCCAGCAATCAGCAGCTTGGACGGCCAACTGCGCGCAGGTCCATGGCCCCACCGAGTCAAGCGCTAGTCCAGGGGATCCAGCAGTAACTACTGGCGGTAGGTGAAGGTCGTGGTGGTGTTATCTTCTTCTTCTTCTTCTTCTTGTTGTTGTTGTTGTTGTTGTTGTTGTTGTTGGTTGTTGTTGTTGTTGTTGTTGTTGTTGTTGTTGTTGTTGGTTGTTGTTGTTGCTGTTGTTGTTGTTGTTGTTGTTGTTGTTGTTGTTGTTGTTGTTGTTGTTGTTGTTGTTTTACCACCACTGTTAGCAGGAAACCACGCAGCTATGGCTCCTGGCAATGGATTCACCATGATCAACGACTGCTGTGTGCTGCTGGATACTGTTAATGTCTATTCCTGGCCACCATTACCATTGCCGACCAAACCATCATTGACCAACCATCATCACCTATCAGAACTGCCATCAGTACCATCCCTATCACATTGATCTTGACACTCGGGCAATCTAACATGTTGGCTGGAAAATGGCCAGATTTCATAGAAAAAACGGCTTGAAACCATTAAAGAGTGGTTGGTGGTTTGAATCATTTATTATTTATCCAAGTAATTATGAACAAATGGTTAGTTGACTAATATTTTTCGTACGGGCTGAAACCACCAACCAGTGGTAGATTGTCTATTGCTATGTTAGATGTCAACACTCTCCACAATCCTGATCAACCCCACAGCTTTGCATGTTTGGCGCCGAAAATTTCGTCCTAACATACTAACAAACTTGTTAACCATATGTTCTTGTCAATCATATGTTATCTATTGTCAACCACTTATCATTGTCCAAACTTTGTCATTTTTTCTGTGATTTGACGCATTCTGAACTATAGATTTTTCTGATCATTTGGCGCCATTCTGCCTATTTGAATGGTCACGACCATTTAATTTTGATGAATAATCATCATAATCATGTAACAGTTCTTTGTGAATAATTGTCATTTATTGGGCATTGTATAATTGATCGTCATATAAGCATCATTGATCATCATTATTCATTATTTACAATCGGGCAGTGTTTGGTTGATCATAGAATCACAATCATCGTGAACCATCATGATAAATCACTCAAATCATCATCATAAAGATCATGTGAATCATCATCATGATAAAAATAAATGTGATTCATAATCATAATAAAAAAATATAAATCATTATCATCATCACCATCATCATCATCATCATCATCATCATCATAGTTAATCATGTAAACCATCATAATCAAGCATGACAAATCGTCATCATAATAAATCATCATAAACCATGAATCATTCATGGTCATTGAACCATTCACGTCACAGCTTGAGCGCCGAGGGCTGAAAAGTCTGCCTCCGTCGCATGGCCCCGGGGCTTTGGGCATCCCTTTGCCACCAGGTGTGGTGAGGGATGGACCAACCATGGGAGCATGGGAACAGGGATGAAGGGGATCTATGAATATTTAGGGTGTAGATAGATAGATGGATAGATAGATAGATAGATAGATAGATGATAGATAGATAGATGATAGATAGATGATAGATAGATAGATAGATAGATAGATAGATAGATAGATAGATAGATAGATAGATAGATAGATAGATAGATTGATAGATAGATAGATAGATAGATAGATACATAGATAGATAGATAGATAGATAGAAAGATAGATAGATAGATAGATAGATAGATAGATAAATAAATAAATAAATATATATATATATATACATTTAATCCTTCAATTCTATCTAGCAATGGGATCATATGTTCTTGGATTAGCCTTATGATTTTTAAGACAGGGTCAATAAGTAGGGTTCGAACTTAGGGATCAACGGATAAGGATTTATTAGTATCAGGGGTTACTAAACCATATGTGTACAAATACCAAAACATACCTTTTTGCTTGAGGGGATTTGCTACAGGTTGGAGGGGTGTGCATGTGTAGATTCATAATGTTGTGGAGATTTATCATACGGATATCATTGGGGTATTTATGGCTATAGGGATCCTTTGCACGGATATGTTACTTATCCTAGCTTGCATGGTGATTCAGATATAATTATACATATATGTATATATATATATATGTGTGTGTGTGTCAGTCATGGACCAGAGGTGTTTGTTCCCACAGTGAGCGGTTTGAATTTAAAACCCATAAAGATGGCTGTACGCAAGAGTGGGGAATTGATTTTGGGGGTTGGATGTGCATCTCAACTGCTTTTATGTGGATATTGCACTCCGGTATTCTAAGATAGATTGCTGGAAAATCACCATACTTGATAGGGAAACCCTGAGAAGCCATTTGACCATGCTGAACCATGAGCCCAACATGGTTCGCCAAGATGGGGTGAAGATGGTGAGCAATCCCAGTCGGCCCCAGAAGCCGCCAGGGTTGAGCCAGGTTGAACCAGGTTGGGCCAAAGCCATGTGAACATCCTAAGCTGATGAATGCAGAATGGACGTCCAGTGGTCCAAGTTTGGGTAAGTTTGGTGATACTATACTTTGTCTCATATATAAAGATGGTCAGAACGAACCAGAAATACCTTGTTTTATTCTTATTTGTTCTCCAAGTTTGGTGATACTTTGTTATCACTTGACTGGACACCTGATCCAATGAACAGTCTGAAAGGAAACCTGCATTTCTACTGCGTTCACGAGCCTGTTTCTACAAGTTAAGGTTGACATGATTTCTTGGGTCATCCTCAGCCTCAACATGCTCCGCCAAGCTGCATGTCATCTTTATCCAAGCAGCCCCTTGGAACCACCAGTGGTCCCCGCTGGTTGCAGGTATCAGTTGTGCACACGGCATTTGGTCCCAGCGGATGTGGGCCACGGCGAGTGGTCTGCATGGGAGGCGAGCAAGAATCAAGCTGTGCTTAGCCAAGTGCTACCAGAGTTATGGAGTTGGAACAACCATTGGGCAACCACGGGGCTCCAAGCTGTACAACCGATTTGCTGTTGGAGAATCATCAATTGAATCAATGTACAGCTTTCTCGGAGTTGGAATCCTTATTCATCATGAGAGAACCTGTGAAGAAATTGGCAGCTTCGATGCTTGTATTCTTTGTGGTAGCCAAGAGCCACGGCTGTTTTACAATGGACCAGCCTTTGCTAGTCCCACCTGCAGTCAACCCTCTTTGTGAACTAGGGGTTTGTGACTATTCATGAAGCACTAAGTTGTAGACGATTCCTCAACAAGATATTGGTTCCTATTGGTTTTGTTTCCGTTTGGGCCACCATTATCACCAGTGTAAAGTCTCTACCAAGATTTGCAGGTCCTCGTTGGGGCACATAGTCAACTCGCTCAGGTGAAACCATGATTATCCATCAAGAAGCCTTCTTGATCAGTGCTTACCGGTTGTCCACCATTATCAAGCATTCATAGCCGTTCCAAACCATCCATATAGACTACTGTTGCCCTTTGTCAAGCATTATTAAACCAGTACCAACCATTCTTGAACATCATCAATGATCAAAGCATTTCAAAACACTGGAGTTTAGATGACCATCAAAATACCATCAGTATATGACTATGACCACCACTTACCATATAAATGTATATATGTATATATGAACATGACAAACCTCTCCAAATCACCGGCTTCTCTTTTTGTTGATGGCTATAACTCTCAACAATCACTGGTTGATCAGTGCTGACCCGCCTGCGCTTCGCACCGTCAGATGTTTCCTGACTGTGCTCTACCAGCTGAGGAGCCTGGAGGAGCCGGCAATGAAGCTGGTTATGCTGGGGAATGACGAAATTTCAAGAGAAAACTGCTGATTGAAAATTGGTTAACAGAAGGGGATGATCAATACTACTGTCAATTTAAGCTGGTTTATACTATTGCAGTGGGTTGGTGGGTTTAGTATTTAAATTGGTTAATAGTAGGGGAGAATCAAGTAAACTGTCAATTTAAGCTGGTTTATACTATTGCAGTGGGTTGGTGGGTTTAGTATTTAAATTGGTTAATAGTAGGGGAGAATCAAGTATACTGTCAATTTAAGCTGGTTTATACTATTGCAGTGGGTTGGTGGGTTTAGTATTGATAATGGTTAACGGTGGGTTGTTGGGTTAAGTATTGATAATGGTTAACAGTTGGGGATAATCAATATTACTGTCAGTTTAAGCTGGTTTATACTATTACAGTGTGTTGGTGGGTTTAATATTGATAGTGGTTAACAGTAGGGGAGAATCAAGTATACTGTCAGTTTAAGGTGGTTTATACTATTGCAGTGTGTTGGTGGGTTTAGTATTGAAATTGGTTAATAGTAGGGGAGAAGCAAGTAGACTGTCGATTTAAGCTGGTTTACTATTGCAGTGGGTTAGTGGGCTTAGTATTGATAATGGTTAATAGTAGGGGAGAATCAAGTATACTGTCAATTTAAGCTGGTTTATACTATTGCAGTGGGTTCGTGGGTTTAGTATTGATAATGGTTAACGGTCGGTTGTTGGGTTAAGTATTGATAGATAATGGTTAACAGTTGGGGAGAATCAAGTATACTGTCAGTTTAAGCTGGTTGATACTATTACAGTGTGTTGGTGGGTTTAGTATTGATAATGGTTAATAGTAGGGGAGAATCAAGTATACTGTCAATTTAAGCTGGTTTACTATTGCAGTGGGTTAGTGGGCTTAGTATTGATAATGGTTCCTAGTAGGGGAGAATCAAGTATACTGTCAATTTAAGCTGGTTTATACTATTGCAGTGGGTTGGTGGGTTTAGTATTGATAATGGTTCCTAGTAGGGGATAGTCAATAATACTGGTTGAACAATTGCTGGTTGATGGTTTCCAAGATTCCCAACAGTAACACATGGTTGGTTGATTGACTCGTATTTTTTGGAAGGCTTGTAACAACCAATCAGATGAGTGAAAATGATCATCAGTGAATGATGAGTTCATGATCATGGTAAAAATCACTGTCAAAATGATCATTGCTCGTGATCGATGATCATTGTCATTGTCATGAAAATTATCATGCCTAATCAGCGCGGTTTATGTTGCTTCAAAGCTCCGAATGATTATTTATGGTTCTAATAAGGCTTGAGGATGGCAAATCAGGTTTCAACTGGGTGAATGATTATCAATGACAGCCAAGGATTTAAGCGGTTAATGATCGTCAATAAATCATCGGAACTGTGTCGTGGTCAAGGTGAAGTATGAAAGGATGAACTGATACATGATGGTCAACAAGTTTATCATCGGTGACCTCATTGAGTCACTCTGACATTCAGGTTCAGCTCGCTGACTGGAAGTGAAGGAAGACATCGCTTTGTCAATGTGTTAAAGACTTAATCTCATCAGATATCAGAAAACAGCATCCGTGCTGACAAATCAGAAACAGGCACTCGTCGATTGTGTGGTCGACCATAATTAACAATCAATTGGTGACTGAATCAAGGACTGAAAACGGGATCAAGGATGAGGTAGCTTCTCAAAATAGGGGACCCAAAAAATGAACGGTTTATTCTATACATGATTAATACAAAGAATGATTTCAAGCAATTCACAGCAGCATCTCTGGATGTTGGATTCAGATCTCGCCAGGAACTGTGCAAAACAAACAGCTGGCGGACCCAGACCTTGCGGGCAGCGAAAGCCATGAAACCCATGAAAGTTGTCAAACTTTGACCCCCCAGATGTGACAACATGGAGAGTCACCATGTTGATGGTAGTCATCCCTAGAGTGATGTACACGTTCCCGTTGGGTCGTTTTGAAATCACACAGTGCCATTGGCATTGTTATCGATGATGAGCGACGGATGGCATGCGAGTACTGAAGCACATTTCTGCGGATTTTGAACTTGCCATACTCGTCCCTGGTCCATGGCAGAATTCATAGGAGACACCTGAAATGTTTGTTGATGCATACTAGGAGATCGTTCGTTTCTCCCATAATTATCCACCAAGCCAGTGACTCTAATCTTTTGTTGACCCATTACCCTTTCTCATGAGTGGTGGGATATTCGAATCTAAACACACACACACACATATATATATATATTTCTATATAGTGTGCACATATATTTATATTGTACAAGCCGGTGGGGATGGGGTGTTTTCTTTCGTGAGAGGCTCAGCGCTCAGCTATAGTCCTGGATAGTGCTGACAGCATCCTGCACTCACTTGATGAACATTTCACTTTCCAGTGGCTGTTTGCATTCTTTACTTACATATGGTGGTCTCTTAAAATGGTGAACCCCCCAAAAAAGTTGGTTTATTATATACTGTAGATGGTTAATATTGGATGATTTGGGGGGTCCCCTGTTTTAATTGAGAAACCACTATATGGCATTAGTTGTTCCATGATTCTATCCGCTTGCTTCAAGCAATGTTTTTCATTGCACGGTTCATTTAGCAGTGTCCTTCTATCTAATCAATGGCACCTTGCAAATGCTGCAGGCCAGCAATGCGAGTGAACACTACAGGTTTGGCAGCACAAACACTCCACGAGACTCCGACAATCAAAGATTCACCACGATTCAGCGAATTAATTCATATGCCCCTGGGACAAGTTTGATTGTAAACCAATGCAGGAATTGTTGTGGGTTGATAGGGGTGCCAACCACAACCTGGCTTCGTCCTAGCATTGCCAGTTGCCCGATACCGAGAATACTCAGGTGCTCATGCTTATTATGCAATCTACCAGGCCATGAAGTTTGTGGCCATCATGACCATGCTTGTAGCCATAATGTTTGTTATTGTGCTACAAATAATGGTCATTTCGTAGCCTACATGACTCATGAAAAAGCCCAATGTTTTTTGGTGCTGGTGAGGTACAAGTGCTCCATGCCGTTGCCAGTGGGTCGCGACTTAGTCGCTGGCACCGCTCAAAATTGCGAGACCGTCCAGGTTTGCGTTAGGGTGGCGGCTGCATGGGATTGTCCTCAGCCCAGGTTTATGTGCTTCAGATCCCGAAATCTATCCATATGAATTTCTATCCTCTTTGATTATGTTCTTGTTTGGAAATTCACAAATTCATACATTTACAAATAACATTTCTACAACAAATGATATATTTACACATTTTACATGTACGTATCCTATAGCGAGGGTAGCCATTTTGCTGCCAACTTTATCACATCCTCCAACCGTTCAACCATTGATGGCAGTCCCCAACCTGGAAGGCAAAATTCTGCAAATTTTTCCCGGTAAAACCAGTAGAAACAGTGGATTTTCTACGCAACCAGGTCAGTTTGCCCCTCCAACTGTTCAACCAGTAGCCATGGATTGCTTCATTTCTGAGAGTGATTGGTTTGGGATACTGCACTCATTGTGGCTACAACTAGCTGCTCGAAGTTGGGCGAGTGGCCGGCCACTCGGCTACTGTTTTGTTTGGACTGTTGGACTCCAAGTAGACTGAGATACCAAGCACAGCGTGTAGATCCAAGACAGGAATTTGATATCGTCGTTGCACTTGACACACTTTGATACCTGATTATCACGTTGACGATTCACACGTTGCTTTCTGGGGTCACTTGTTTCCGGCCGCAGGTTGTGCAGGTGGTTCATAGAAGTTCCGGTCCACAATCGGTGCCCACCATGTAGGTCCACAGGGTGACCATAGGTGACCATGGGTGACCTCCCAATCTTGGTGGTTCATTGTAGGATCATTTCTGGATGGGCCATGACCAGGGGAAGCACTGCTTGGAAGGTCTGAGCCATCTCCCCCTTGGCAAATCGCCAATCAATCACCAGACTAATTGGATCGAAGAAAAATCCGCACCCTGAAGCCCTGGCTTCATCGATACAATAAATCATATGTAGCAAGCATCATGAAACATCAAGCAATACACAGTATAAACATGTATAAACAGATATCAATGTTTACGTGTAAGTAAACTAGTACCAGTAACATACCATGATATGCTGACTCGATTTGCATATGATCCCGTAGATGCCAAGCTGAGAGCTTTTGCCTTCCGCGAGGTCTGCGTTCGGATTGGCGATGGTCTGAAGTGCCATGCCCAGTCTGTCCAGTGTGCGCGGTACACCTCGCCAAGTATTTGACAAGGATTCATAGTGGGTAATGATGGTTCATAGTAGCAAATGACATGAAGGATATGATTCATAGGGGATGATAGTGGTTAATGATTCATGATGCTTAACATTGGCTACTGATGGCACCTTGCTTCAGGATGTTCAATGATGGTAAATAGCAGTGGGTACTGATGGTAAAGATGGCTGTTGCGGGCCGAATCCCAGAGCCTGAAAACTCGGTATCGCAGGCCGCAGGCTGCGCAAAATGGTGGACTGTCGATGTGGACTGGTATAATATTGACGTCTACAAATATGGGGTTCTCACAAAAAATCCACCTCTGCGTGGGTCCATATTGCATTTAAATCTTCGCCGTTTGCTAGTTGATGCACATGCACTCCTGGTTGGTGGTGTGCAACATTTTATTTTCCCTAGTGATTGTTAATAAGTGGCTGGTTGACTGATATTTTTCATAGGGATAGTGTTTAAAACTGCTTGGTGGTTAAGCCAACCCATAAATAGTTAATAGTGGTTAATGAGAGTTAATAGAATGATTAGAATGGCTAATGATGGCAACTCAAATCTCGGTTCCATTTTCTGGCCATTGGCTGTTTGAGGTCTCAGGACGCAGTTTGCGTTTTCTGAGGTGGTCACCGTGGCGCTTGACCAAAGAGCTGCCCATCGTAGTCGAGAAGCCGATGGCATCAGAGGAGAGCTCGGCCTTGACGAGTGAGGATAGGCTGAAACCAGTTGGTTAACTAGTGGTTAAATATATGGTTAATGGTTAACTAGTTGGTTAATGATTAGGCTATAATGATTAATAATAGGTTATAATAATCAACAACTATGTTTATGGTTAATAATGGTTAATAATGGTTAATAATGGTTAACTAATGGCTACATAAATATATGGTTATCTAGTTGGTTTAACCAGTTAGGTTAGGTTAAATATATGGTTAATAATGGTTCATAATATATATGGTTAATCATATGTTTAACCACTTGGTTAACTACGGTTAAATATATGGTTATGGGTCAATATTAAGCAACCAATAATGGGGGATAATAACCAACAAAACTGTAGGTAAAACAATGGTTAATGATAGGGGAACCAGGGTTACAGGGTTTTGACCCACTGCCATACGGTTGATAATGGTTCATAATAAGAGGCTGTTTCGAGAGTGGAGTCACATGGTTTTGAATAACAATACTAATCATATTTGTAAGTATCACTTAGAGATGTTTATTGTTTCACTGATAACCGTCAATGCTACGAACCAGGCTTCAGGATGTTGAATGATGTTTCAGTGGTTTCAATCTTGTGAAATGCTTTGCCACGATTACTGCAGTCAGAAATGCTATTAGTGTGGATCGTTGCGGGAGAATGAAACTAAATTCAATAGCTATATCATAGAAGTTGCATTTAATGCTCTTCTATTCCAGGAGAATGGAAACCAAACATGCCTGTAAGTGGCCATCAAGGACCCTCAATCACAACATCTTGACTCATGTCCCCAAGCATGGTAGGCGTCAGCATCTCAGCAGAAGTGAGGACCAAGCAATTTTGCCCTGATCAACCAATAGTAATCAGAATCATTCTGTTGGTCACAATTGGCAGCACTCATCATTCATCATGTCAGTAGTCACCCATTCTGATTACTATATAGTTCATGCATGTCAACGGTGGCATGTGATGCTTGGTGCTCATTAAGTGATTAAATCTTGATGTTGATGGATGAGCGCAGTGGTTGATCGTTCGTAGCTCATGAGTTGAGGAGCGAACATCGTCGATGGACCACTTGTCAACGCGTGGTGATGCCAGCGGGGTAGTCCATCCAGAAGGCAATCATCTAGAAGGGAAATCAAGGGGAGTCTGAGGGATCAATCCCTCATCGACAGCTACATAGGCTCAGATTTGTTCAACAATTGTACGTACATAGAGATATTTAGACAAAGAACCAATCACATATACTTGATGACTATCACCCTATGATCAACCATAAGCCAGCTAATCAACAATTGATGCTGGTTCGTTGGTTGCGTAATGTTGACCCAGCTCGCCATACGTTCAAAATTGGACCTTGAGGCTTTACCTTACCGAAGATCTCTAAGATATCGTCAGTCAGCTCGTCGCCAGGGCATTTTGCCGCACCCAACAGCAGGAGCGGCAACACTGACGTATTCAAACATCATTACTCCTTCAACAACCACCGGAAATGGACATGACGATGCTGACAAGGGACAGGAATATGAGTCTTTTGTCTTGACGGGACATGATGATTGCTGACCGATGACGGAAATTGTGAGGTTAGACAATGGGCAATAGTGAGTTCAAGCATGAAGAAGAACATCTAAAAAAACTAAAGGTCAGCCATGACACTCAACAACGAAATCTCAACAAGCATCATCTACCAAAACAACTAAATCACCATCAACTACACTGAGCCATCATCAACCATGAAAAGTGATCGTTCTTAGCCATCAGTCAACCCTGACACTACCCAGGATCATGAACCATCATTATTCATGAGTCAAGCATCTTTATCCATGATGAAGCACTGGTCAACCATCACTATCTAATATTGAGTCATAGTAATACCAGCATTAAACCACCATTGAACCACCATGAAACCACCATTGAACCACCTTTAAACCATCAAAAAATCATGCAACCACCACTGACAACTGTTCCTTGCTGTTCCAACCACACGACAACGCGAGCGCGCCACCGAAACGTGTCCTCGTTCAACGCAACAGCACGGTGTCGCCCACACCGTGCGAAACGCCGTGTAGCAGGACGAAGCCTTTGGAGTGTGGCAGGGCAATGTCGGACACTGAGCGTCGCGTCGTTTTTGGGGTGGAGGAACAACAAATTGTGATGATCTGGTTTTAATCATTCTTTATTTTCCCTAATCATTAACAATTGGTTGTTGACTAATATTTTTCATAGGGATTTAAACTACCAACCAGTGATTATATGATGATTGATAATGGATGATTAACAACTGATAGTGGTTGACAACAAGTTGTGGGAATAGTTATGATTGTTGATGATGGTTGTTGATAATATGATGATTGTTGTTGACAACAGGGTTGTTGATGTTGGTCAAATGATTATACTATGGTCCATGATTGTTGATGATGCTTAATGATTGTTGATGATGGTTGATGATGATTGATCATTAAATGATGAGTGAGTTTATGATGATTGATGCTGATTAAGTATTGATGATGGTTGATAATTGTCATTTTGTCGGTCAATGATTATGTGATGATTGTTGATGATGGTTAATGATGACTCATACTGGTTGATGGGTAAGTGTATACGTGGGTTCATCAACCATTTGTCGCTTGTTTCCCCCTAATGACCATTCTCAACTATTTGCTCTAACATCCGTTCTTACCCACTCTTATCCGTCGTGTTTCTGTGAAATGATGTATGCCACCAGTGCCAAGGGTAGCCCTTGGACAACCTGGTTGAGACACGGACCCTGTTGTACGGTGGTCCTTCATGGAACTTTTCAGCTGGCCTTGCTGCGGCGGCGCAAGGTTTGCAAAGTTGCGTGGCCACCCGTGGTGGTCCACGTTGGGATGCCAAGAGCTGTGGTTCAAGCTGTGGTGTGGCTGCGGTTATCGTGGCTGGATGTTGTGGTCGTGGCTTTTGCTTGCTGTTGACGTTGATTTACTAGTGGCTAGAGGTGGTGAATGTCGATGAATGTTGGATGATTGTGGTGTTGATCATGGTAATGGTTTAATCGCTTGATGAAGCTTCAATGGATTGATCATATTCATGTTGTCCAAACTGAATCTTTCTGCTACCAAACCCAGATTTTCCCGGGAGAACTTGACTGTTTATTTTCTGGAAAGTGCCCCCACGACTCGTGTATCCAGGGAGGACAGCCGTTCCGAGGCTGGCATTCAAGAGGTGGAATACCAACTCATGGTGATCCCGGACAGTGCTCACTTGCTCCCCTTCGTAGGTGCCAGCGCTGGGCCGAGAAGGGCGAATCAGCTGGGAGAACTCCGATGGGGAAAGCAACAGTTGTGGCTGGGTGAGTTTGGACCACGTTGACCCCGGGATCCATCAGTTTGGATGTCCCCTTTGGACACAGATGCTCGGGTTCACAAAATGCTCGGCAAGCTCAACGGGATGGTGGCGGAGAGCAAGAAGTACAGCAGGGAGGGTCTCGAATGTATGTATGCGGCACAAAATGGAATTGTGCAATGTAAACATATTGTCTGTACATATTTGCACGGATATACTATGCTATATTATATATATATATATACATATCAGTTAGGTATTTATAGACAATGTACCTCGCCCCCCATTTTCAGAAAGTCAGGCTCGAAGTCTTTCATGCTTGTTTCTAGGGATTTTGCCTCGTTTATTTTCTTTCTTGGGATGTCATAAGCTATGGAAATCTGGAGCCTGACCAGTATGATGAGAGACACGTTGAGTCATGTGATTGTTGGTTGTGATCCCTTACTGTCACCCATAGAATCATCATATACTATTACTATACCTTTCCTGGTTGGTAGTTATAAACAGTTTTCATTGGTCAGGTTGGTTGACCAACATGTTTTCCATAGAGGTTGTGAGCACCAACCAGATTATCATCGCTAGCCATTTTCACACCTTACGAAATCATAAGGCGATGAATCCTCACATCGTTTTCTTTCGAACCCGTTGCATGAACTGCCACACCGCCACAGCGTGCCCGCAGGTGCTGTGATCATCGCTCCTGGGCAGCAAGATGTGTCAGGCCGACGAGGCAAAAACCGAAAAGCCAAGAGCAGCAAGGTTTCCAAGGATGCGCCGCAGCGTGTCGATTGGTTGAACCCCTTGGGTGGTTTCCTTTGAGCGGTTTGCACCTTTGCTGGTGGTCAGATAGTCGGATTATTTGACGTGACCATTGCAATATACTCTTGTAATTGCTATTTTTGGTCGATGATCTCGCAATCTCTTCAACATCGATAGATATCAAAGATTGTGTACCTTTTGTTGCTGTTTTCCTTTGGTGTCTAGCAAGTATTGTATATGTTTCACCTACGCGATTTTCAGGATCGACCCTGATCATCAATCATCATTAATTAATTCATTTTCCTACAGAGCATAAACAATGTCAGATGATTTCTAAGATCATCCGCTATTCATGTCGCGAAACATATGCACCATTATGTTTCTGAATCGCATAATTATATACACAATAGCTGGGTGGCTTACAGCTACTACTTCAGGTCTTTTAGGATCTGATTGATTTATAGCCACTAAAGCCATCAAACTTTTAGCAAGGGATCTATGAGCCACCAAGATAGCACACATTTTTCGGAGGTGGGACTTGGTCGGCGAAAATGCCATGGTCAGTTTTGGGTGCCCGGGCACCGCCCGGTCGGGGCGCCAGCAGATGGCACTGTGAAATGATTCTTTCGCTGGATTGGTTGATGGGAAACCCTCGCTTTAGCCACCAATTCTAGGGGTTTCCTACGATTTCTTCCCATCAATCAATCCAGTGACTCCCTTTTTGACTTACATGACATGCAACACTGCCTGACTTTCCGGTTGGTGGTTTGATTGACATGTTCGATTTTCCCCAATATTTGAAATGATCGATTGATTGACAAGTGTATTTAAACAGAGAAATTGAAACCGCCAACCAGGAAACAAAAGCGGTGAATATGCCAAGTAACACTCCTATGACTCATGACTCTATCATACGTTATTTCAAAAATGATCAACCAGGTACTTGTGGATTTGTCCAATGGCGCTTTCCCGATTAATAACGGCTATATAAACTTGGATTGTTAGTAGGTACCACCATGGCGGGCACATGCAATAGGTTGTAGGTAACATCATTGATTAATATTAACTAACTCACCATTGACTAATATTGACCAATACCAACCATTGACCATTATATAATCAGTTCATTATATAACCGGTATCAAATCGAGGTTATATCAATATGAGTGACTATTTAGTAGAATATACATATATTCATAATTAACCTAGAACATCCTATAACCAATATGCATTTGCTTGCCAGGCAAGTAGGAACTGTAGTGATCCTGCTTGGCTTCACCAGCTGCAACTACCACAATACCAGGATCTAGTTGCAGTGCCGTAAGAATACCGTGGCCTTGGGCTGTTGTATCTACATGTGGCTACCAATGTTCAATGATGATGATTTTATACATGATTCTATAAATGATTGGCTAGTTTGTGATCAGTTCATGCTTATGATTATGATTCTGTGCGTGCTTAAATGATTGGTTAGTTTATATTTGCCCAGTGAAATTCACTACTTCAATCAATCTGATTCCAAGTTTCGTCTGTTTTTTTGAGAATCGACTTGAATGTGCCCACTACCCAACCGCTTCTGAATTTGGCCTGGCTTGTTGCCATGGCAGCTGGCGAACGCAGGAGGCTCCAAAGTCTTTTCCACTGAAGTCGGTGCCAAAGTTGGTCTTTGGGCAGGTGGCACACTGCTGCCGCAGAGAGTCTTGTGAGGAGTTCAGAGTATGTTTGGAATGGCACATGGGGGTTTCTCAAGTCATTGGGAACCCCAAAAATGGCGGGTTCATTTCTATAATCGAGCTTTGTGACTTTTGCATATGCGTATCATATGCGTGAAGTTCTAATGTAGTTGGACGTAGTGGATTAGAGGTGCGTATCACACCATCAGTTTGGTTGGAGTTGCGAGCTTAAAGACTTGAAATGAGTATGGTACCGAACTTTCCAAACACTAATACTCACGTCATGATAGGACGGTCGCTTCAATCACCTTCGTGGTTGATCTGGTGATGCCCGGGACGACTGTAAACTAGTTTTGCCACCAATTGTAAGCATTGTGAGCATGTTTTCTCGAATCACAAAAATCAATAAATGAAAACTCATGATGATCTCTACGATACAGACAGGGACATGGAACTCCACGCAAACACTTTGAGAGCCCACATTTGTCGGCAGCCTTGTGGAGACTCTGCGCAACAGGCACGCCTGAAGTCTGCAAGTGCTGCACACTTGGAAGGTGCAACCGCTGTCAAGTGTCCAATCACATGCACATGCGTGAATACACGCATCCAGATAGACACGCACACAAACACAGACATCCAAACATTAAAGAACAAGACAACATGCAGACAGACTCACATGCAGATTCGCATAGAGATTTCTTACGGGCTCATGCACATTAGGTGCCGTCATTGTTCATTACCATATCGTTAGGTGAGTTTATAATCAAAGAATTGCAAGCATCCTGGTAGCAATCCCAGCAGCCGGCCCCTTAGAACTGTGGCCCTTCATTCTGTTTTGACCGGGTTAAGGGATGTCCTTCGTTCTGTGCCAGTTCATACCTGGGTTTTGCAACGAAAGGATCCTGGCCCACTGTGGGATGAAAGCCGCAAGTGCTGTTGGGATCTGGTTGTTTCATGTGGTGGTGGGTCAATAGTGACCAACCAATACTGGGAGATAATGACCAGCGATAATAAGGGAAACAATGGTCAATGATAGGGGAACCAGGGGTAGAGGGTTTTGACCCACTGCCATGTTGTTTCACCCTGGACCAAACGGGTTGCTCTCCTGAGAGGTCTTGGACGTGATGATTATGTCGTGACCGAGTCGGGATCTCGGATGGAATGAATCATGGACAGACGAATTCATCTCATGCCATCAAAGGTCCAAGAAAAGCTGATGCAAACGGATCCGGAGAGCATATTCAAACTATGATCCATGTTGTTCAGCAGCAATTCTTCATTTTATTGCGGTTTTGACCCACAAAAATCCATGTGAGAACATGATACTCACATATGGTTGCCTTTCTGACAAAAGACGGTGCGACTCTTTTGGAGTTTGAATCGCCAAAACAGGATTCAAGAAAAAACATGTCATTATATCCCATGGTCAATAACTCTTAATTATGGTTAGTATCATCCAACCATTAACCTCTACTGTAGGCTTGCTCTTTGGCGGCTTCATCCCCGTGTCATTGATGGCTTGCCAGCTAACCTTTTACGTATGAGCGGAGGCGCCTCAGCCCCATCTATATGTTGTTATTAACCATCAACGATACTTGTTGATGTCCCTGATTTTACCATGGACCACCATGCGGTGGCATGACTGTGTGTGGATGTCCCATAGTTTCGATGCACGTTTTCAGCAATGGGTTAAAGGTATTCGGGTTCCGTCGCCAAGGTCACGAAATGACAAAAGATATCCCTGGAAATAGTGGAAATCTTCTGGAAAATCAAGAGGAATGGTGGGACCGTCGCAAGATATGTCGGAGTCCATCTTCAAAAGCATATCCCTGGACTTAAGCATTTCCCGTTTATTTCCTAGCTTTTTCCCAGCATTTTCACCGCTTGTTTCCCTCAGCTTCGATGAATTTGCCCACCGGAACGGTGAAGCCGAGGTTCACGGAGCTATGTCCCGACCTGCGATATGCCTTTCAGGCGCTGTGCGCTGTGAGTCTTCGGGCCTTTGGATGCTGAGAATCTGATTGGACGTGGGGCCCCGGCCACTGATATTGTTGTTGACTAGTGCCATGTATGTATTTTTAGATTATACACATTCACACAGGTACATTCATATCTGCTATACATATATATATATATATTACAGCCTTATACAGCTGTATACAGACATGCTTGCAGTCATTGACCACCTCATTTGAGAGTGGATGATATGTTTGGTGTTTCTTACGCAACCTTGGTAGGTCAGATGACAACCTCATGATTGCTGGGAACTTCTCAACGCTGCCATGAAACCTGAAACCTTCTGAATGCACCCGTGGGCTCTCCTGTGCGTGGGAGATTCTGGAGCAGAACCATCTCAGACGTAGAAAATCCACTAATTACGTATGATGGTTTTACCTTTAAAAAGACGGTTTCAGCCTGCAGGTTAGGGACTGCCAGAGGGAATTGCTTCTTGCTCTCAAGGGTTCAAGTCCCATGAATTTCCATACTGCACACTTGTAACTTGTACTTCTCCCATGAAGATATGAAGGACATCGCGTTGAAACATTAACAATGACTGGATTCCTGAAGAACTCTTATGGTCGGCATTGCTTCGCCAAGTCTGGGCTGGTGTTAGTTCAAAGCCAGCAACCGCTGCTTGTATTGATGAAAGCTGAAGCTCGGCCGGCCGGGCAATTCAGTGGAGATGTGGGTCAGTACCCAACAGTAACTCACTAAGTCGTTGCCCACATGGGGGTTCTCAAAATAGGTAACCCCAAGTATCGGATGGTCTATTGCTATAAGTTGCAAATCTATCAATGATTGATATGGGATGATTTGGGGGTATCCCTATGACTTGAGAAACCACCATCTGTTTTTCGGGGAAAACATAGGAAATCTTCAGGGACTGAGACAATCATGAGCCGATGATAACACGCCACGAATCACTGTTCTTTACGGTGCTTCAATCCCTCGTGCCCCGGGAACGCTTTGTGGACAGCGGGCTCCCACAAGGTGCAGGCAAGATACCCAACCGTGGGACCACGGATTTTCCACAAGATCTATGAGGCGGGGAGAGAGTGGAGGTCCTTAGGTGTCCTTGTGGTGGTGAGTTCAACCATGTGTGTTGAGGCCCCAACCCTGGCTCTCAGAGTGTTTTCCCTTGCCAATGAGGGTCAGGGAATGCCAGGGACCACGGGACCCCTGGGGAACACCCTGCTGAAGCGGGTCCATTCATTGGTTTGTGGAGATGATCATTGGGATGACATACTTTTTGCAACCGCCGTATGGCCATTGGCGGGCCAGTTTGATGTCATGGCTTCTCACAAATGCTCCATCGATCGTCCCACGTGCAAACATGGGAACTTTCCTGGCAACCGAACATTCCATTTGTTTGTCAATGGTTCAGTTTTCGACACATGTGGGTGTTTGGGTGTTTTTCTTCATGGCATCCCAACACTGGCAGTGCTAGAAATGTTTAGATGGCTGAGATCCCCGCCCCTTGGATGAGTTCTTTCAGGTGAGTGTGGATCATACACCAAAGCAGAGGCCTCTTACGGCCTTGGTCATTCGCTTTGGAATGAGATTCTTGGTTCCATGCCTTGGAGCTTCCAGTACTTGGTTCGTTACATCATGAAGAACAGCATAGTGTCATCATCCGTTACAGTATCATTTGTAGAATCAGCAGCATATCGTGAGCTGTGGCCAACAAGAGAGCTGGCTCACGTCCATGTGAACCAACAAAAGCTATTCGGCTTGTACACCAACGTCAGAAGATGCACAGCAATTGACCTGTCAGTTGCTGACGCTACTTAGTGTGAGTTGGTTAAAGGCGGTTATGTTTGATCTCCCGCAGGATTTTTTTGCATACTTCATTCATCTCTTATACAACTTCCATCTCTTATATAGTTTTTTTCATGTTTTTCCTGAGACCAGCCAGCCATCGAAGCGAAGCAGGAACTCCCCCAGTGGTCACCTGCCCATGGCCTGGATTCAGGTTGACAAGATCTCCAGATCATCAGCGCTAGAGACCAGTCAGGACGCCAGCACCGCGGATTTTTCAGCGCCAAGTGATGGGCAAAAGGATGAAAGAAGCGCCATGTTTGGAACGGGCAAAAAGGCCAATGGGTATTGATCTCATAGATGGTTCACCAAGATGTTACGCAAAACCATAGTTTTTTCATGATGTCTCTGATGAAACAGGTAAAATGGCTACTCCAAGAGCTACTTGTGCCACTGATAGGCAATAAATGTCAATCATGATGTGATTTGTTAAATTTGTTATATATTTTTTTCAAACTGCGCTTTGCCCGGCGTACCTCTGACCATCTCTGACCCCTGGTCGAATACGAACAAGTAGCACAAATCTTCAATGGCTTTGTGAAGTTGCTCATCAGTTTTTTCTATTATGTATCCAAACAAAAACGGATAGCAAACAACTACCTAGGTACTAAGATATGACCACGTAAGTGGGGAATCCACGTCTTTTTGGAGTACAAAATCTATGGACCATCCCTCATACGGGCCTAAGGACCATCAGATTTAGGCGGACATCACAACAATTCAAATTCTGTGGTGGGAAAGCCTGAGACTGGTTGGGAAAGTTCCAAAAGTTTTTACGGTGGATAGATGTTGGTAGACAATGATCGGTCCCATTTTCTTTGTCAGGTCCCAAGTGGTTTGCAAGCGTTCAGACATTGTTGACCTGTTGTTTGTTCCAGCTGCTTAGATCATCCTGGGGTAAGATGGATCCGGCGGTCTCCAAGGAATGTGGGTAGCTCATTCGGTCCACTTTCATGCGTACATGTGGTGTTGGTTTTGCCGTTTGGAGTCCTGTTACAGAAATTGGATTTCGACACATCCTGATTGGATGCGCTTGGTTGTTTTGGCTGTTGCTGTTGTTGTGGCTTTTTACTTCTTATCAAATGTTATGAGCCATTGGCTAATTCGCCGGTCTGTTTAATCCAAGAATGTTCACTGATTAATCAACCAATGTTTCGACTATTGTTTAGCAATTGTTTATGCTATTCAATCAATCATTTGTTAGTTGTCATAGTTATTTTACTCAATTGCATATTGAAATCCCCGAATTTGCCATGACTTTGCCCATTAGCGTTTAACCCTCTTGTTGTTTTGGCTGATCCCCAGCTGATTCCGGGCCCAAAGTACGAAGGACGCCGAGACAGGGGTCCAAGTGAAGGTGGGCCCGGCTACGGCTGAATCATCGTCCTATTTACTGTAGTAGCCATGGTCTGCAACCATGGCTGCTAATGAATTTTATGGTTAGTAAGAACTTTTGCTTATATTTGCCTACAATGGTTTACCATGGGTAGCAAGCTTATAAATTGTAACCTTGGCGATTTTTCAGTGCTTTGCAGTGGTAGCCATGGGGGTACTCGTAACATTTTCTAAATGGAATCATGTTCCAATTTTGTGGCTGGGTCACTCTCGAGGGGCCTCCGAATCAGTGTCGATTCGTCAACTCATCAAACCTTGAGGAACAATCAATTGTTTTTTATTACAAGCCATAATGGACCCCAAAATGGATGATTTATTACTAGAAATGGAAATGGTTTATAAACGGGATGATTTATGAAATGGATGTTTATAAACTCCAGTTTAAAATCAATCGACCCCAAAATGGATGCTTTATGAAATGGTTTATAAACTGGATGATTTGGAGGGCCCCCTATTTTGAGAAACCACTATGTTGGATGTTTTTGTGCAAGTCAATCTCGGAAGTATCAATCAACCGTTCGAATCCTTGAGTGTTCTGCGTGCTTAGCCTTTCAACCCCTTCTTGCCCGCCGAAACCGCACAGTTTCCTATCTAGATCTGGATTGGTAGGGGGATGATGTTGATTGTGTTCCCTTATTGCAGTGCAGTCTTGATCCTGTAGAGATTTACCATGAAAGCTGGAACAGGCTGTGACCCAAATAACAATCTCTCAGACCAGTTGGCTCGAATGGAGCTTGTAGTAGCCATTGGGGCCCTAGACGAAGAGCTTTAAGTAACATATTTGAGTACACATCGTACGTGCTGAAAGCTGTCCGAATTTTTTTAGGCGTCCAGTGGTTCGATATTAGCGTGTGCCGTTTTCAGGAAGGCCTGATTGTCCGCCTAGGAGCGACAAAATAAAGAATCAAATAATTGCGTATTGACTTGTGCCAAAACTAACCGTTTCTCAATTACAACAAAACTTGCCGCATAGCTCATTATAGTCATAGTAACCAAAACACAACTGATGATACATAAATATTACCAGTTCAGTGATACATCGTGAATGTATATCAAACCTTACAACAGTTCGCATAGCTCATGATCCGAAAAATCTGCAACGAACCAATCATGATACACATCAGGATTTTACGACTAAGGCTATCAACATGAGCAGGTCAGTGGCATCAGTTGATGGTTGTAAGTATCACTTCAAATGATGTAGATCATTGGTTCCTAGCAACCATTGATGACGTGATGTGTCCGCCATAGTTAGCAAGGCTTATTTATTTTCATACCCCCAAGGATGCCCTTGCGAAACCAAGAGCGACGCCGCAGGTTGCTCCAGTCCCTGGACTTTTGCAGGCCGAAGTCCATGCAGGGCGCAGGGCGCTGTTGAGGTTGGTGGGTTGCCTTGCCGCAACAATCAGCAGGGCACTCAACTTCAGGAACATTGGATGGCTAGGGGTCAATATATTA
Source organism: Symbiodinium kawagutii (assembly GCA_009767595.1). Classification (NCBI taxonomy): domain Eukaryota; class Dinophyceae; order Suessiales; family Symbiodiniaceae; genus Symbiodinium; species Symbiodinium kawagutii. The sequence goes on along the minus strand of VSDK01010117.1, from coordinate 516,599 downwards.
ACCAACCAATCATGGGGAGCAATAACCAACAATTTCATAGGGAAAACAATGATTAATTATAGGGGAACCAGGGGTACAGCATTTCTGACTGATCAAGCGTTACCACACATGTATATGGTATAGAGATGTATAGAGTGTGTTCTAGATGATTGTTATCGGCCACCGACCTAGATACAGTAGGCGGGATGACGAGGAAATACCATCGAATCATAAGAGAATCAGATACCCACTAGGTCGCTCATGATGCAGGCTTATGACTCTACCATGTTTATTATCATCCATGTCACTGCTGGGTCAATGTCATGCTTAACGAAAGTTTTACGCAGGGCGAGAGAGGCAAGCTGGATTGTGGAGATTAGCGATTTTTCATGTTGAAAATGCGTTTGTGTATCAGAAATTATGAGCATGACCCAAAATCGTTCATTTGATGATTGATGATGATTGATATAGAAGGCCGACTTACCAGAAATCAGCAGGACTAGCCAGCCTCATGGGATCAGTTTCCAACCTCCCAAGAATTTCTGTCCAACAATTGTCCCACCAGCTGCGCTGATTTTTGGAGCTTGCCTTTGACACATTCATGTGAACTCATGATACGACTCCGACTGTGAAAAATTAGCTTGCGCAGTAGGATTCCATACCAACATTTGTGATGCATTGCAGAAACTGCCATCCGTGTTGATAAGCTGCTTGGTCTCATAAGGCTTCAGAAATGCTTAGCCGATCCTGACTGTTGTATGGCTTTATTCCTCTGGAAACCAACAAAACCGAGCCGCTGCTATTGTGCTGACCAGGTAGCAACAGCTAAGGGAGCATCAAATTTCCTGGATCATTAAAGATCCTCAGCCAGTGTAGCTGGAGTTTCTCGTGGCCAACCTACGCTGTGTGATGCCCAGAAAGCTGTATGGATCGTATCTATTGTATCTATCTATATCTATATACATAATTATACATATATATATATACATAAATTGTCTATCTATCATTGCTTATGAACACCTTGTGACAATTTGTTCATAGCCATCATTCGGCGGCAAGAAATTCTTGAAGCATCGATGACTGATCAACGATCAATGAAGACCTCAAACCGCCCAAGTCCATCGTCATTTAGCGTACACCATTTGGCCATATGATGGTTTCTCAAGCCGCAGGGGTGCCCCCAGATCATCCTTCTTCAACCATCTTTAGTACTGAACCAACCATAACTTGTGGGTTCCCAGTTCCTGGCTAGGTCGAAAGCACCAAAAGGGTCTCCAGTTCCAGTGGTTTTCGTTCCTATCGCCCAGGGATGGCGGTGCAGGTACCGCTGCTGGAAGAAGGTCATGAAAAGATGCAGCGCTGGTTGCAGGATGGCGAAGGATCCTTGGTCCGGAGACCAAGTCCGCCAGCTGCATCTCGAGCCACCTTCAGTGGTACTTGACCGGTGGTGCCCATAGGGAACCCACGAACCGTGGTGGTTGGCTTAGTAGTATAAATGGTAAACTGGATGATAACTGGGGGTGACCCCTATGACTTGAAAAACCACTACATAATGAATCATAATGAAGCATCATGTTAAGATTTGGTGAAACTGAATTAGTTTAAACAAATAATGTCATTGTTAGGGGGATCATACTAATCGGGCGACAACATTACTGCCTGACCAATGCGACAAATGATTCAGTAGATTCAGTTGTGGGTATGGCAGATCTGTGGAGATTCGGGTCGGCAGCAGGTGTTTCGTGCATGGTGATACCCAAAGTTTTAGGTATACCTACCAGCTGGACTATCTACAGATTCATGGAAATTCATAGATGCACACCAGTTGATCTCAGTTGACATACATACATTCTGTATTCAAAGCACACAAACAAACACATCATATACTTACACTTGAATCATTCTGCAAACATATGCATACATGATTAGTATGTACATGAACATACTTGGACAAATCTTTATAAACATGAAAGCATATACATGGACATATTTATGCAGTATATGTATTGAGTTTAGATTGGTCTGTTAATATACATTTATAGATTGATATAATGATATTATACTATATATTGTTGATATTATATATATATATATAGATATATTGATATTATAACATTTATATATAGATATATCAACATATCATATACATTCATATATCTATTAGTATTCATCTACAATCACATCTTTGTTTCTGTATGCGCATAGCATGCATCGAGAAAGGGTACGCGGCGTGGCTCGGGGTGCTCCTCACCTGGCAAGGCTTGACCGAAGAAGCTGACAACCCTCGGCAAGCGAGCCACCTGACGAAGGTGGTTACGGAAGGTGGTTTAGATCCGTTGGAAATGGAACGATGATCCATAGGAGTTCATATGGGTTAATAGGGGTTAATAGGGGCTAATACTGCTTGATACTTGTTGCTATCGATTAAAGGAATTGACAAAGAGTGGTGAATAGAAGGGTTCATATGGGTTGATATTGACGAGTAGTGAACTCAGTCTATCGCCACATTGGGAAACACAATTGTGGGTGGTTGGTCCTGGTGAAACCAAGGGAACGGAGGTGGAAGATATGCCGATTCCAGGGGTCAGTCGCCCCATGAAGATGTGTTGAACCACCGGTAGTGATGATAACAGCAACCAACAAATCAAGTGACCTGTGGTATGTAACTAACATAAGGTGGCCAACGAACTTATAGTTTGACTAGTATTAGTTAGTTATTATCCAGAACTACTTGTTATTGTCTCATTGCTAGTTAGCAATAAAGGAAAATCAATCGCACACATTTTCCCTGAAACTGATGCTGTTTTGTCTTGTGAGCAGCAAGGATAGCCAAACATACTAACGATGGAGACCTAGAAGAGCAGCGTATATATAGTGGTTAACCGCCCATGATGGTGCGGTTTTAGCTTGTTAGTAGCTTGGTTGACGAGCTTGATTTAGCAATCCTAGCTTGATTTACCTTGTTCATAGCTTGGATTCTCAGAACAACTATCAGCTACAGATACTTCACCCATCTTCACCCCTTCTGATCATTCGTCTTTTTCACCAGAGCGGTGATTCATACCAGACGTGCGTGTGGCGAACTGCCTGGCTTCGTTGGTAGAGTTGAACACGGTATCATTAGTGAGTTCATTGGATCTAACTAAGCCTTCTAGCTAACATTGCAACTCAGTTGATTGGTATCACTAGTGGTAGCTAATGGTACTAGCTATACATTGCAACTAGTTAGCTAATGGTCAATGCTTGACATTCAGTTGATCACCTTACCAAATGATTGGTGACCTCACTAATGCTTAATCATTCATGGTCGACAATGGTTGATCACGCTCACCAATGGGGAAGCCACAATCAGTCACTGGTGGATCACCTTCCCAATGATAGTCTTCACTGGCCCGGGAAATCGCGCGTATGTTGTCGGGTTTTTCCTGTTGACAGCATTTGAAGTGGTGAAAAGAAAACGACGCTGAAAGGGATACAGGCTTCAAATCTACCTGAAACTGCTGGCGATTTTCTTGTGTCAGCCAAGCTTGATGGACAAGTCTACTGGAAAGCCTCACTTAATTGGCGCTTGAAATTATGATTTCCTGCAATCAGTCGTCTTTCTTCCACAGGCTGACCCAATGAGTCATCCTGTCTATCCAACCATGGGTCTGATGGTTGAATATGTGTTTGTGTTGCAATGTCAGGTGAGTGTGAGCCAGAATGTTCTCAGTTGTTTACATCGAATATGTTCACATTTTCATCTTTCACTTGCTTATTATTCGGAGTTTCAATCTTCTTCCGAACTACTCTCTGACAAACTTGCAGCTACAAATCACCGTGCTTTATAGGTAAGCCAGCTACAAACAGTGGATTTTCCTCTTCCAGGTTGGTTTACTCGCGTGTATAATATGTTAGAATCAGAAGCTGTTTGCTCACTTGGATGAACCATCACCTCTTCTGCATGGAGTACGACATTTGAGAGCTGTGAGTCACAAAATTACCCCGGTGCATGTACCACCGCACAAATGATCACAAAATCGCTATATAGCTTGGTTGGAATTTGAGCAGATGATGTAGCATATTTCCAATATTTTGGCTGATATTTGGCACTGATGCACGCCCAATGATGGTGTAGTAACCCTTGCAACTGGCATGAAACTGACTTCTTTGGGCATTAAGGTACCCCCCAAAACACCTATGCACAGCGAGCGTTACCGCGATATTTTTGGGCCGCCTCTTCAGATCTTCGCTACGCAGGTGGTTGACCCAACTCTTGAAGCGGTTGATTGGTCCTGTATGCCACCCTTTGGTGGCCTATGGGCCATGATTAGCTGTTGATTGGTCATGATTGACCCAACTTTGAGGCTGTTGATGTTGATTGACCCTATGACCCATGGGTCAAGCCAGTTGGTCATGCTATCATTGATCCTGTAGGATCACCATTGATGAATCTCTTTGGCTTACAATGACCAACAATCAGTGGCTTCACCGATGGTGAAGTCCATTACACGACCGTTTTGTCGAAAACGCTCGGATTTTTTCGTCGCTTTCAGCGTTTCGATAGGCATCGGTTGGTGAAACAAACCGGTAGAGCGTTGCAGGATGACAGGAGGAATGCCACCTTGGTAGACTTGGCGAGACCGGTCTCAAATGCCAAAGAAACTTGGTGCCCTGCAGTATAAACCTAGAAATGGAACATCACTAACCCTGGGTTACCAGAGAGTAGCAGTGGGAAACACCAAGCATTTGTTAATACCCCACTGTTTTCAACACCTTTGTGGATAGGTTGGCTCTCGCTGAGGTGTTTTGAAGCTCTCTGGCAATGGCTCTGAGAGCAAGATGTATGAGGCCCCTGGTCGCCCAAGTCGGATGTTGGAATATGATTCAGCATTTGGTTCTATGGAGCTTTCATGTGCTTTCTTTTTCTGGGGGACCCCCAAAAATGGTTGGTTTACTACTAATAATGACTACTATTGGACGATTTGGAGGTACCCCGATTTTTAAAACATCCATGTGTTTGTCCCGACAATCATAGAAGAGAGTCGGCAGGATATGAGATAGAGATTTGATGATCTTTAAGCAGAGTCGTGAGATGTCGTGAAGCTATTGCTCTCATACAACAGCCCAGCAGTGAAAGCTGCAACGATATTAAGCACACTAAAGCTACGTGACAAGATAGTGCTGGTTTCAGACCTATCTACTTACTGTTCAACTATTTGTTTTCAGGTTTCAGGATGTTTCAGTTCACACCTATTTTCTCATGGTTTCAGACCTTTTTTTTCCCCTGGTTCCCCATCATTAACCAGTGTTTTTCCTGTGAGCTTGTTGGTTAATATCCACCATTACTGGTTTAATTAAAACCAGTTGACCATTAAAACCTGTCATCCTTTTTCCACCATTCCTGGTTGATTAAAATTGACCCATAGCAAAAGTATTTGTGGATCCCGCCATTCCGTTTGTTTGTCAAGGTGCAAGCTTGTCACTTCAAGCCCTACGAAACGGCGGATCCGGAAGGAGCATCTGCGACCTCAGTTTGGGTTGAACCAACCGACCGGATTGGATCCGTCCAAGGTAAGACCTCAACCCGAGCAGCTCGTCACCATGTTTGGTTCCCATGTTGCTGGGTTTCCATTGTCAGGTTGATATCATCAACCCTGGGCATGGGATTTCTCACAATGGGTATGATTCGATCCACCTCCAAGTGGCCGTCACCGCAGGGTTCTCTGACGCCTGGCGCAGTGTGCCAGCATTTTTTTTGATGAAAAACGAGGTGGGACGTTCAACAGTCCCCAGGGATGGTCACATGACCAATGTGATTTCTTTTCATGATCTGGCTATGGGTCAATATTAACCTCACCAAGAATAGGGAAAACAATGGTTTATGATAGGGGAACCGTAGCCATCCCAATGAAGCTGTAGTGCAAAGAATTTCTGGATGGTCTGTGAGGCTTGATCTTGGATCGTGATCCTTTCTCTTCAACATGAAGAGTTCCCGGACGACCCAACAACGTTTTCGGGGGGGGGGAATCTTCGGAGCACCCAATGCCCGAGCCGTTTACAGCCCCGATCCTGCAGTCGTTGAGCTGTTTGGAATATCATCTACCCACGGCCGTTGGTTGGTCTTTGGACCCAGAGCCATGCAAGTTCGTCCAAAGGCATGGTGTGTATCCAGTGCCCCAGTTCGGCCGACTGGTTTCCCATTAAGCCATGGTACCCCCGACATAAGAATTCTAGGGTTTAGCTTCATCCTGGGTCAACATGAGTAGGTACCACTGGTACCACTATTGATGCACAAAGCAATGTGTGAAAAGCAGCATCAACGGTTTCTCTCTCTGGGGACTTCCTCAACCATTGAGCTTTGAATTGATTTCATCGCTGAGTGGAAGACCGGTGTTGCTGGTGGCTACACATATGGAGCACCATGGTCACAGCAAGTCCCCATAGACCAAAGTGATTTCCATGAATTGTTCAGCATTATCCATGAAAAACGTTGTCCCATGGTCGGGATCACAAGTCCCCACGATCCACCTGGTGGTTTCTCAAGTCATACCACCAACTCATCCAATACTAGTCACTTAATATCATCTATAGTAATAAACCAACCACAACTCGGGGATCCCCAGTCACTGGCTAGGTCGAAACATCCACAGCCATCAGTTCAGCAACGGTGGGGTCATTCTGCTTGGGTGAGAGACAACCAACAGCTGGAGCTCAGGAGGAGAATGGATCCCGTGCCCAGTGGTTTCAGCTGCGCCGGGGCACCTGGCTGAAGGTTTTTCAGTGCCGGGCGAATGGAATCAGAAAAGAAAAAGTCAAGTTGTTTGAACTTGCTGCATGTTAATGGGTTGGTTTCTTGTTTTAAATGCTTGGTTTATCTAATTAGTTTCCTGGTTTTTTATAAGTGTGTTTCATCTTGTTTCCTTGTTTTTTTCCCTTTTGTTTTCTTACCTGGAAAAGTGCGAAAGCCAATCCCCGTGACTTTCGCCAAAAAGAGCTGTTTGGCTTGAAAGACGGTGACCTTGGCCCAGGAAGGTTGGTATTAAGGTGGAAGGATGAAGGTAGAAAGCAAGACGTTCACCAGAGGTACGAGGGCTTTTGTTTTCCCCAGTAGAACCCAGCGTGCCCTCAACAGTTGAGGAGCACCAAAACCCACATGCCATTCACAAGATATTGCTGAATGTTGCTGAATAGTTTGTGGTATTTTTCACCAATGATGGTGTTTCATCATCCTTGGAATATATAGGAATAATATAATAGCATCGAAATTACAACCAGATCTTATCCAACTATCCAAGATTCGCAATTATCAGGATATTATCAGATACCATCCTTATGGATAGTTATCCACCATATCTTGGTTATCCATCTTACGATTAATTATCAGTCGCATCAAACCATCGATGGTGAACCAGCACCCACGTGACAACTGCTTTTTCCTTTTGAGGGCACGGCGTGCATCGCAGTGCGCTCCTTGCCGTTTGCAATCGGACGGCGAGGACCCTAGGGGCGGAGTCCTGGAAGGGACTGTGAGGAGTTTGGAATCAGCTGATAGTGATGGGGTCAATGGTGGTTTCTTAGGGCCAATGGTTTAATAGTGGTAAAAAAATTGGGGATACTAGCCATCAACACTGGCAACAACTACAGGTTGGTGGTTTCGAACATCATTTTTCTCGCACCAAATGGATGTTTAGATTATCATATTTTTCCTAGGGGTTGAAACGACCAACCAGACCAGTTTCAGTCATATGTTTGTACTGATGATCATGAGAATGATGTACATGTACATATGTCATATTTTTTTCATACACATCAATCATGCATGATGTAATATTACTTGTAAATCAAAATGATGAGAAATGCTTTAAGATCAACAATCAATGTATTATTTCAGGGTGACTTGCTCCAGCCAGTGCAAGTTAAGGATCATTGATTAACAAACAAACAATTCTTTGACAAATGTAAAATGACATCCTAATTACACAAAAATCATCAACCAGCTCAAGGAGGACTGCAAGCCTGGAATCCCTGCCGGGTGGGAAGATCACATGGCGCTTAAGATTTGAATTGATGCTTAAGTGTGGACAAAAAATAACGAACAATAGGGATAGTACTGTAATATGCCCAAAGCCATGGCCTAGGGATCAAAAGAGCGCCACGTAAATCTACTGCTCGAAGGTATGGATCAGGCACCGGGGCAGACATCCATTCCATACCCACATCCATACCACCCGGGAACGATCCAGACCCCACTTCTGAGGTTTTGAGATCCCCAGTTTCTGAAATTGGTAGCATGGATTTCAGCTCCAAACTGCTCGTTGCCACCGCTTGAGATTAGTGGTGTCTTCGGATGATCTTGATGCCGGTCAATCCCATGAAATGCTAGCGGCAATTTATGATGTTCTATGTTATGACGGTTTATGCTAGTAAGTCGTACAAAATCCCGGTGCAACAAAAATGATACAACAACAATCCATTGCAACAACAGTTTCAACATTTTGTTGCTTGTTCACATGTGCAATCTCTAGACATGCAGAGGCTCTAGACCAATCTCATTGTTGAAACTATCTTTTGAATTCACAACAGAGATCTCTAAGCAAATCTCATGTACATAAACCAAAACCATGTATTTTCTGTTTTTCTCACCATATACATGTATAGTCCACCTAAAAACAAATATACACACACACACATATATATATATATATGTATAGATATATAATATGTTGTATCGTCACTAAAAAATCTGAGTGTATTTAAGCAAGAGATTTGTTGTTTATTTATAATCCAACCTGTTTGGTGGTTTTAGACATTTCCTAGTAATGATTAACAATTGGTTGGTTGACAAGCATATTTTTCATAGGGGTGGTTCAACCACCAACCAGAAACATCTTCATGTGTACTCCGAGGTTTCGCCTCTTTGATCCCCAACGAATGCGCGCTGGGCCCGCAACTGCGCCGCTTGGTGAATTTGTGAGCAACAGTGCCGAGGCACTGGTTGCCAGCTTGGTAGTTTCGTCATGGTGGTTTCTCAAAATAGTGGTTTTATATGGCTAATAATGGTTGGTAATGGTTGATAATGGTGGATAATTGTTGATAGTGTTTGATAATGGTCAATACTGGGGATAACCAACAACAAACTCATGGTAAAACAACTATCATATGGTTTCCCAAAATGAGGGTGCCCCTGAAATGGTTAATAATGA
>VSDK01010117.1:471077-507383 GCA_009767595.1 Symbiodinium kawagutii | reverse complement strand
GCAGGAATGGTTAATGATAGGGGATTCGCACCAACAATGATACGGGATATACCAACTACATGGGGGGATTCTTAACATTGGGGTGCCCCTGAAGTGCTTTGCTTTATCACCTACGACTGGCTGGTAACTGGAAGCATAGGGATATTTATTATATGGGAGTTTCTCAAAATTTGGGACCCCTAAAATAGTACAAAATAGTCATTATCAATGATGTATAGTGGATGATTTGGGGAGTCACCTATTTTGAGAAACCAACCATATGGTTAGGAGATGTGAACCCATCCCAACAGTTAAAGGTTCCGATTGGTCATTGGTATCTGACAGGACGAGTGTGCATTGACCCATCGCCATATCAAATGAACCATCAAACTCGCCATAACAACGGGGAGATCCATAAGAAAAACCTATAACGGACTGCTTCCCATATGAACCGTGACTGGATAACAATGATCCAGCTTTTCCTATATCATCCCTAGTTGTGACTAGTTGGTTATTCTTAATGGCTGAAACTCCCCGATCCAGCCCACCTGCAGCATGGCGTTTGAAGGCTCATCAGTGTGGTTTGCGCTCGTGTCCCAGCGGTCCATTATTTGGATTGAACTATCCTGCAAATACCATGGTGAAGCATAAGCTGCAAACACATGGGGTGAAATTGCCGGATCCCAGTTGAACATCTAGTTGATTCCAGTTGTCTCATCATGACTTTTGAAATGTTCAACTGGGGTGCAGCCAATTTGTAGGGATGAGGTTCATCATGGGAAGTGGAAGAACACACTTTATCTTGGGAAGAGTTGTCAGTAGCATTCGGGTCCCAAACCCTTCACTGGGGCGGTGTGCCCCACATGGGGTGAGACATCCAGCCTGGTGACTGAAAGTATGAGCCTGGTTTCTTCTTACCAGAACACAAAGGCAACCGTTTTACGCATCAATTCTTCATTCTGAATTCAACAATATCAACCAGCAAGTTCACCATCAATGAATCATTATTATATAATCATTATCAATCACTATTAATCATCATTAATCATTATTAGTTTTTATTAATCATTAGTAGTTATCATTAATCATAATTTATCAATCATTAAGTGGTTTCATCATCATTATCATCCATCAGTTCTTCGTTCGCAACCCCTCTTCAGCACGATGAATGCCATCATTTCTGAGCCATCTGACCATTCCTTGGTGCGGCGCCCAGGCCCATCGTGACAGTCTACGAAAGGGTCGAGCCTGGGGCGAGCTCCGGCGAGGTGGAGATGATCGCGAAGGGCGAACCTCCCAGGACATGGGGGAAGAGAGCTGATAAGCAAAGCTTAGGTTAGAACGATGATTGCAGTTGATAAATGTTGACAACCCCCACCTGACCCCAAAGCGTGAGGAGAGTTGGAAACAGGAAAAGCCGCTCCAGGTGATCCCTTCCCCCTACTTGCGTCAGCCCAATGTACATACAGACATGAAACTCCGTTTTCTTAATCTTGGTCCATGTCCGTTCTAAGCTGTGGCCATCAGGGTTTGCGCGAAAAACATGTGATCCGAATGTATGTGACCTACATCATTGCAATGTAACTATACTTTGCCAGAACTACAGTGTGTTTTCTTGCTTTTGGTCCATGTCCGTTTTGACGTGTGGCCGTGGTGTTTCGGCTGATGTGATTGTTTTGAGCCGCTTGTGATCTGACTTTCGTGGAACGCTGTGGCCGTGGTCCGTGATTTTCGCGGGCATGATTCGTGACGACTAGGGCGGGCCGGCAGTAGTTGATAAGAGCAGGAGGACTTGAAATAGTGGTCAATCACTCTTGCAGACAATGCATGTAGTTGACAATCTGTTTCTTAATTGCATTGTATTGCAATGTATTGCACCATGATGATTTCTGTTATATAGATATTTGATAATTCATTGCTGTGGGAATTTGGTCTCTTCGTTGATGGATCATGAATCATTCCTGAGTAATGCTTAGGACTGGGGAACTCATGGTCAGGACTGGGGAGTACATGGGAGAAATCTATTGAATGATGTTGAATTAATTGTGATCCATGATGTTTCATTATTACAGATTATGTTTGATGGTTGCTTGTGGTCAACCACCCAGTCTTTGTTTTTTCTGCTGTTGGCTATGTGTCAGGCCTAGCAACAGAAATGGCTAGCAAATCATACTATCAAATCACAGGCCATCCAAACACATCGCAACGGCGTCATCATGCAAGTTTTGCCCTAATTTTGTCAAACATTGGACAGTTAAACAACAACATTTTTCTCAACCAGTATGTGCGCGAATGTCTTTAGGTTGTATGTAAAACTCATTCGCTCATCACCACACGATTCATCGTCTAATCATGGAAAAGTGCAGAGGGCTATGGGGGCGGGCCATCAAGTTGTCCTGATATAAAACCGTAATAAGGCCTTACTAGTCAATGAAGAGGTAATCGTCAATGAATAGTCAGTTACGACTTCAAAAAGGCCAACTAATAGCCAACATAAAGTTTCAAAAGGCCCACCTTTGCTTAACCGTTACGGTTATCCAATTCATTGGTGTCAATGGACCTTGCAGCTTATGGCAGCTTGTGCTAGGACCTTAGCCGCCCAGTTGCACATTCCAATGGATACTCCCCAGGGGACCGGAAGTGCCTTGGGAGCAGATGACTGGGAGCAGTTTCAGCTCCGCGGCGGAATTCCATCAGTAGGATCGCATGATCTAAGCATTGAACTTCCGCAGCGGTTGCTCAGTCATGACTCCGGGATATGCATCATGAATTTGGGTTGCCTTTCCACTAATTAAGTTGTAGGCTGGTTAGTAATTCAGTCATGAATCAAGCATCAAATACGCACCACCCATTTCTTCCGCATCACCCATCCATTGGTCCTGAGCCCCATCGACCAGTCAACCTCAACCCACCGACCATCAATGAATGTCATCTGTGGCTTTATAGAAACCGCACTCAGGGGTGCAAGTGCTGAGTGAATGAGCAGATGAAACATATCGTGACATGCCAAGCAGTTTTACATTGGTTGACGATTGCAAGGATTTCCAATTCAGGGGTTACGAGACATCCCGAACCATTGAGGCGCATTTTCATCCAGTGTGACAGTCTACTGGTGATTATTGAAGGCATTGCTCCCTATGACTGCGGCTGGTTGTTGGCTCTAGTAGCCAGCTTATCTACCATTGACAGCAGGGACAATGCACAGTGAGCGATCATTGTATCCATTTGGAACCATGATCAGATCCACCCTTGACCAAACATCAGCCAGACACTTGAATTGAAGCTTCACGATGAAGCAGCAATGAATGCGCCATCAATTTTCAAGCCGCGAGTAAAGGAGTAATTGGAACACCCCATCATAGAATTAGGCAACAATTTTTGGCCCGACATGAAGTACTACTGACGATGAAAAGACCTTCAAATCATGATCATCATGATCATCATCATCATCATCATCATCATCATCATCATCATCATCATCATCATCATCATCATCATTTGTGACCACCCTCAAGCAGTACCATTAACCACCATCAACCACGACCATCATGCAGCAAGCTCCAAAGGATGATGTTTAACCATGCTTAGCAAGTGCTTCACGATTGGTTCACCATGCTTAACCATGGCTAGTGGTTGTTTTGCCGAGGTCGAGCCACTTGCTGCCAGATCCGCTTTCGGACATTGGGTCGGGCTGCCGAGATGGGAAATCGGGCTTGAACCAATGAATGGAGTTGAGAATGCTCAAGTCACTTGATTATATAAATAGTTGCGATTCCAAAATCTAATGCATATTCGCATGGTCAATCACCAATTAAGATTTAGCAATCTTTTGCTCAATGCTCTTTGCCCTCCAAGAGGGAGGCTCGTGATGATTCACCAGCGAGTTTATCAATATTTGTGAGTTTTGGTTGATACTGACCTTTGACGGTCATTGATTTATATGATTGGATCAATGGCTGGCAGGGCCATCCAACTGACTCATGTTAGCCGTGGTTCAATGTAGGGATTGGTCACTGTCACCCATGGCAATGGTGAGCAATCCCTTGATCCTGGTTGATGATTTGGAGGAGTGGACCACCTTAGTAATCAACGGTTACGGATGCCGAGCAAAGGTCAAGGGGCGTCTACATATCCAATCTGAACATCCCCGCAGCTTCCCCGGCCTTCTGTGGTCCACGGGAGTTGAAAGGGTGGACCCATGGCTGCCAGCAATTCGGTCATCCGAACCCGTGCGAAAATCCTGGCCTTTTTTGGGGCAACCTGCTGAGTAGGAAATGAATAGAACAATTTGTTGGTAGAAATTGATTTGACCATTCAAATTTGACATGTTTCCTGGTTCAAATGTCGTTTTCTCGGACCCACAAAATTGTTAGTTTAATATAAGAATATGGTGAATAAACTAGATAATAGCTTGACAAACAATCATTTGCTTATTGAGGATTGATGTTGGATCTTCGAGATTGCTCCGCTTCCGCGGTTCACAAGTGTGGCGTAACTCTTCACTAACTCCTACACCCCATGAGACATTGAATCCCCCACGGAGCATATCCTAAATCCCTAACTCACGTGGTTGCTGCTTTCAAACATCTTTTCCCCAAATGTATCGGCAGATGGTTGGTTGGTTGACCAACGCGCATATGCTTCATGACGTGGTGAAAAATCACCAACCAGTCATGGGTTCACATGTTTCATCTATAAAAGGCAGGTGGCAGTTATCAACTTGCACGGGATTAGGGTCTCACTGGAATAAGCGTTCCAAGGTTCTCAGGGCACCAACGGGTTTTGTTGCACCCAGCTGCCATTGAATCAGGGGCTTGCCACTGAACAATTTCGAGTGCTTTTGGTACTTTTTGGCAGTTCTTGATTCTGCAGAATTGCAAAGAAGCCACCCAAGAAAATGAGGGAGGATCCCTCTTCCCCTTCTTCCACCCACATATATGATCACAAGGATTAAGATTAAAAAGCAAAGTCGAAGAAGGCGAGGAGGGCGAGAAAGAGGGCGAAGAGGGCAAAGAGGGCGAGGGAGAGGGCGAGGGAGAGGGCGAAGAGGGCGAGGAAGAGGGCGAAGAGGGCACAGAGGGCAACGAGGGCAACGAGGGAAGAGAGGGCAAAGAGGGCAAAGAGGGCAAAGAGGGGGACGAAGAGGGGGAAGAGGGGGTGAATTTGCTTTCTTCACCTTTTGAAGCATTCTTCCATTCAAAATTTGATCACAAGCCAAGAAAAAATCCAAGATGGCGAAGAGGGCGACGAAGAGGGCGAAGAGGGCGGGTTAAGCCCTCTTGGCCTTCTTTGCGGCGAAGAGGGTGACGAAGAGGGCGAAGAGGGCGAAAAAACCTTCTTCGCCCTCTTCATCGCCCTTTTCGCGCTGAAATAAGCGTTTCATGCAGAAAAATGCTAGAAAAATAAGCGTTTTGGACTAGTTTTTCTACCTTGGAACGCTTATTTTAGTGCACTGTAGCGATGAAGAGGGCGAAGAGGGCGAAAAAACCCTCTTCGCCCTCTTCGCGGAGAAGAGGGCGACGAAGAGGGCGAAGAGGGCTTAACCCGCCCTCTTGGCCCTCTTCGTCGCCTTCTTCGCTCTTGTTGCAATCCTGAGCCAGTTTTCCTCATTTTGTGTCAGTTGTGATCAAATCTGTGATGGAAGAACGGGAAGAGGGTGAATGCGCTTTCTTCGCCCTCTTCAAAACCCTCTTCGCCCTCTTCCTCGCCCTCTTCATCACCCTCTTCGCCTTCTTCCTCGCCCTTTTTCACCTTCTTCGACATTTTTTTTCAACTAGTGGTCAAATGTTTGATGGAAGAAAAAAGCGATGACGGCGAATTCGCCCTCTTTGGCATTGTTTTCTGATCTTGCGATCAAATGTTCTGCAAAAAAAGGTGAAGAAGGTGAATTCGCCCTCTTCGCCATCTTTGTTGCCCTCGTCACCCTCTTTGCTAGGCAGCAAATAGCTGAAAAAAGTGCTCGGGGGAGAACCCCTACAAAATACATGATATGCGTTTCTGATTTTCTGACTTACCCTCTGATTTTCGGAACACTGTAAAACGCTTATTTTGAAAGTTCCCGAGGCACCCGTGCAAGTTAACAGTGGCAGTGGGTCAAAACCCTGCACCCCTGGTTCCCCTATCATTAACCATTGTTTTCCCTAGTAGTGTTGGTTAAAACCTCCTATCATTGGTAGGTTAATATTGACCCATAGCCAGGTGTATTTCACAGTAAGCTGGGGAGCAGATGGGGTTCCGTGTGAAGAAATTATTGTTTCAGGGGTGGACGCCTGCACGGAGTTTGACCGCAAGCGGTAAGGCACTCAACCAACAGCCCTTCCGTCGTTTCGAGATGGTGTTCGATTGTCAGGAGCATCACCATACTTTGTAGGAAAACTATGGAAAACTGGTAATTTAATGTACAGCTTAATCTCGTGAGGGCAGATGCACTGGCAGTTTCTTAGATAGATCGGATTTGCAGCGGACAAGCATTGGTAGTGAACACGAAGCTGGAAATCAAAAAGCCACCAATGCTGTTTGGTGGAAATCATGACTTTCAGCCTCCAGGATACTTACCCAGAGATAATTGAGATTGCCAAACCAAGCTGCTTCTAGACAATTACAATTGATTTAAGAAGCATTCCTTTCGTTTCGGTAGTGGCTCACTATATATGGCAGGCGAAAAGTTTATTCGGGATTTCTCACGGTTGCGGATGCAAACATGCCCAGATACCTAGGTGTGTAGATCATTCGGCCACGGAGACAATGAAGTGAGGGGACTGCCGTTGGGAAACCATTCAATGACCCTGGCCAAGTATTTTTGACAGCAAACTTGTCACTGGTCACAGTGATTCATGGCAGTGAGATGATCAGAAGGAGCACACTCTCAATAGATCGAGAATCCAGGAAGTACAAGCCGTTTTCTTTTCCGGCGGAAGAATTTGCTGTAGATAAAATCAACAGACAGCAGCAGGATGTCAATGTGCTACCATCCTCCTGAGAATGTCATGCCTTTCAAGAGCCCAATCTTGAGATACATAAATGGCGAGAATCCATGGTTTCTGAGTATTTGTGTGTTCAATATGGTGATGAACATGTGTGTCGATTGTTGAATCGTTGTGGAAGAGAATTGTTCTGTGGAGACTGGTGGAGACTGGTGGAGACTGTTGGCTTGCTGACCACTCCACCGCAGGGCAAGGCGACGACGCGTCTTCCACGTGGAAGGCGGACCGCACCGTGGAAGACAGTGTGATTTGGATGGTTCTCAGCCTGGATTGTTTTGTCTTGGTGGCTTGGATGGTGTGGTTTCTGTGTTTTGTCGGGTTGGTTTGGTTTGTGTGTCGCTTCTATCCACCTTCTCAATTCATTGGCCAAATCTATCCCCTACTCTTATTGGATTCTGATTTCCAGCTGTATGAACCATTCACCAGCTAGTAAACTAGTGGTTGCTTGGTAGTTGGTTGGTTATTTGATTGGCTGGATGCAGGGCAATGATGAGCCGGATGCATTGGCATTTCTCAACGTTCTCTGGGGCCTCGTCACGATTTTCATTCGTGGCATGATTTGGTTTATGGCGGCTTGTTGATGGTTTAATGCTGGTTCATGATGGCTTACTGCTGGCTCATGCTGGTTATTGATGGCAAACGCTGGTGAATGCTGCTCAAATGATGATTGAACATGGCGTGTGGCATGTCAAAAGCCTCTATTTTGGGGAACATTTTAGCATGAATAGCATAGCTACCCGGAACTTTTGTTGGTTGTGGATGGGACCTCTTCCCTATCCTCCCCATCATGTATACAATTGTCATTTCTCCCATTCTGAAGCATCAACAAGACATGTTTTGCTGAATTTCAACCTACCCGTGTTTTGAATTGTTGGTACTTTCCCAGCCCCCACGTTTTTCAAGTTTGCTACTATCTACTGGAGTCACCTTCACCCCATTGACTTGTGATCACCATCACTGTTTGCTCAGAACTGCCTTTAGCAACGTTCACCATCATCATGGTCGTCATCATCATCGTTGTTACAATTGTTGTCATCCTGAACGGGTCCCATGGGTGCTATAGATCCACAAAAACCAATAGCGCTTTGCTTCGGTCAGGAACTCGACCCACAAAGTTTGCCAGCAGCAATCTCAGAATGACTGGAGTGGCAGGGTGGTTGAGCTGAAGTGATCAGATGACTCCCCTCCAAATTTGAGGGTCAGAGATGATATCAGATGATTACCCTCCAAATTTGAGGGTCAGCCCCCTAAGATTTTGGGATGGGGCACCATCGATGGGTCTTGTTGTATGTTTGATCACTGGCCAAAGAAAACTGGGACTTGATACATTGAAAATCACTCCTCTCGTCCAGAGACCAAACATGCGACGGTCTGAATATCTTCGAGAAGGATGCTTTAAGCGGACTCTTCCGGACTTGGTAATCTTAGTTCATAACCATTATTAATTGGGAAACCACTCGTTTTGGGGCATACAGGTACCATTTTTGGACAAAGCCATTTCAGTGGCAAATGAGTTTTTGAATGTTGCATCCCTATGGCCCCTATGACCTTTCTATTCATGATTCATACCGTTGATTCAAGTTCTATTTCACCAAGTCTGTCGGACAGTGCCTCTCTGCTTTCCTTCCGCGTGGGACGATCACAGCACATCAATTGCATGGCCCCAATTCATCAATCCAAAAGCCACAACGTATGATTTTTCCACTTAAAACAATCAACTCTGGTTGGTGATTTTAAACATGTTCTATTTTCTTTGGTAACTATGAAAAAAATGGTCGATTGACAAGCATATTTTTGAAAACAGCAAAACACACACACACACCTCTCTCGTGCCTTTTGCTCTGGGTACCCACTTTCGGAGCCACTCCTGCTGCCATGTGTTTATTTGGGAGGCAAACCACCAGCAACCGGGTTCGAGCTGTTTCGCACTGGGCTAGTTGATATGGCTTTTATTTAGAATAATAGGGGACCCACAGGAATTTTAGAATTATCGATTTATTACCATATGTTTTTTTAATTGTTCATAAACTGGATGGTTATACCCACCAAAAATTCCACTACTGATCGTATGGTTACTAACCATTAATTTTTGGAGTCCCCTATAGCTTGATTCCGATTTTCTGAGATCCCCTCCCATGCAAGAGAATCTGAGAGCCTTCTGCAAGTTTCTTCATTTGGCTTTGGCTTCCCAATGATGAGTTCGCTTCAAGAGGGACTTGGGGAAATCGTGCCGGAACCAAGACCCAACGAATTGGTTCGCTTTCCAAGTGATAGATGTTGGTCATGGTGGTTTTGATGATTTGTTGTTAAATACATACATATTGCCATCGGTCATTATTAAGCGTCAATAATGATGGATGATAACCAGCAAAACTATGGGGAAAAGAATGGATAATGATAAGGGAACCAGGGTACAGGGTTTTGACCCATAGCCAGACGTATTATATGTACATGTATATATATATATATATTTGTATGGATGTTTCTCAAATTGGGGGACCCCTCTATTCATCCGTTGATGTAAAACAGACTTTTTCGGGATGATTTGGGGGTCCCTTGTTTTGAGTTTACCACCACTATACCATCATCAATGAACCTAAAGCATGATTGTTGGTGATTGATTATTCCCCATGATGAATCATTATTATCATTACTGACAATTTTTCACCGTCATCAATGAAAAAATGTTGGCGTAGTTCTTGGTTAATATGTACGTACCCATCATTGATATTTTGATCACTAGTACTGGAGGCCTAGCAACGATCATGGCTGTTTCCTTTCAAGCAATGAATGGACACAATCACACAATCTGATCGATTATCCAACAATGAGAAACAACTGATCAGCAAGTGATCAACAATAAGCTGAAATCAATATTTGATGAGTCAACTTATCAGCAATTAATCCAGCAATCATGAGTGGATACCCCACGAGTGATAACAATCCACTGCCGCTGTGAGCCTACTCGCCATGCTGTGACGCGTCGCCCAGGAATCTGGAACAATCTTTGGAGCAGGTGCCAAGCTGCTCATGGTAAGTTGTGAGTCGTGAGGGGGATAGTGCTTGGCGACGGAGATTGGTTGGTTCAGGGGTGGTTAAGCTAGGACGAATGAGGACCACCATGGTGACCCGGCTGTCCCCCCAAGGCTTGGTGATGTCGATGCAGTATCCATTCTCGGGGTGCAAGGGTTGACCAGCGATGCACAAATTTCTTTTACATGACATGTTTACATATGAACACCTTTGCTTACGCAACTTATACAGCTACGCCATGCAGTTTTGTCTCCATGCTGTGATCAGTTCTTGATCACGAGCAACTTGTTGGTACATCCTTATGATTGTTGGATTGTGTGCTCTGTGATGAATCGTTAATTGATAACTTTTACTATTGCTAGTCTAGTATAGATAGTTAATGGGATGCCAGAACAGAAAACATGGCAAGCATAGAACAGGCGATCAGCAGATTAATAGATCATTGATCAATGGACAGTAATGATTCCAAACAATGATGATTGATTCCCGTAGTTCGAATAGACAGATAGACAGACAGACAGATAGATAAATAGATAGATAGATAGACAACAGACAGACAGACCGACCGACCGACCGACAGACAGACAGACAGATAGACAGACAGACAGATAGATAGACTATAGATTGTACTGATTCTTATATTCGTGCGTAATTAGCAACTACAATTGCAACCACGATTAGGCTCCCAGGACAGCTATGCAGCTAGGAGCTCCCTTGGGTCGTCGAGAAGTTTCTCAAGTCTTGGTGCGTGAGGAAGATGGGCCTGGCATCTCAGCGGGTCGGTGCCGTCTTACGGCGGTGTCACCATGCCAGCGCCATCCAGGAGACAGACATGGCTATGGGTCATTATTAACCAACCAATAATGGCTTATTGTACCCAACCAAATTATAGGGAAAACAATGGTTAATCATAGGGGAACCAGGGGTACAGAGTTTTGACCCGCAGCCACATCTACGGAAACTGCTATGCTGCTTATGGTACGGAATTGGTCACATTCCTGGCTGTCTTGGACACACCCTGTGCAATAAGTATTGTTGGTGGTGAAAATTGCTTCTTAACTGCCGGACTGTCGGCCAAGGTAGTGGCTGACTAGTGTAGTTTCTTATCCCTCATAAGCCACTCTTGAACACCACAATGCACCAGCATATCAATTCCCTATACTCATTAATTAATCACTATAGTGGCATCACTGTAGCGGGAATCACGATAATCACTCATGATTGACTATGAACGGATTGTTCCGTAGAGCTTGGGGGGTTATGGATCTGTGGATCTATCTTTTTTGTTGCAACAATTTCTTTGTAATGAAGTATGATCACTATGCTTTAGGATGCCGATATTTTGAATAGTAATAGTATGGTGCCTCACAGTAAGCATAGTAATTCAATGGTATGATTCAATTGAATATATGGCATCCCTTCAAAAATGCTTGATAGGTTTTTAGTCTCCGATGATCATATTAGAACTGTGGATGTTGTTTTGTCAATTTCGCCACAAGGCGGAGTCATGTATAAATGCAGTGATTTTGCTTTCCCTCATGGTAGCGCTAGTTTCGCGCTTGTTTGGCGCTAGTTTTTTTGAATCATGTATTTGTTTGCATCCTTTTCAATTGCGATTCTTCTCCATAGCCTTTTTCCTTCTTAGTCTCAAGCTCATTGGTAAAGACAACATGTCTATACCAGATACTTGCCGTTATCTCGATGCGTTGGGCGACTTTTGCAATCCATGATCTCCAGAATTTCCCCAAAGTTGCAGACCAGTGAAAACGTTCCTTTGGCGCTAGATCCGCGCTAGATCCGCGCTAGATAAACCCCACAGACCAAGACCCTGCCTCACCAGACCTTTGTTTTCCAATTCTGCCACAGCAGACAGACATTGGCTCTAGCAGCTCAGAATAACACAGGTCCGCGCTAGATACAGTTGTCGAAATCTGAAGAAATTGTGGTTCATTGACCGCTATTCAATCAAGAAATATATTTATATATATATATATATACATATAACATATACATGAATATATGATGCCATCTCATTGAATTACTATGCTTCCTTTTACTATGAATCACTGCCAAGCCAGGCTTGAAGCACCGTTGGCGTCGACATCAATCAAATCTGAATAATGATGTTTTTGATAATCAAATAACAATTATGGTTTGTTTGACAATTCATTAAATTATCATTTAACTAGTTTTTGTTATCAATTACTGACATTTATTGCAATGATAATTGACTGAGTTTGATTGATAATTCATAATTATAACTTAACTATTTTTTGTTCTCAATCAATTTGTATTTTTATCAGCGAGATATTATTAGCGAGACATTATTAGCCACCAATTAGCCATTGGTTGCGCTCTGTAGTCGTGACCAACCATTCCATTTACTATCAATTCACCCTGATTACCAAGCATTAGTAGTTGGTCTAACCATTGTAAGTGATCAATTAGGCATCAATTCATCATTGACTGATCACTCTTCGTGGACCACTAGTTGACTGACAATATTGGTTGGTCGTCACTAGTTCACCGGCAGCCCTCCATTCAATTATTGCATCAGCCGTCAATGAATCACTGTAAATAGCTGTTACCATTGTCAAGGACTAGTTGATTTACCCTTTCACTAACCATGAATCATCATGACTCGGCCATGAATCAATACAATAAATCACCTTTTCCACCCTTAATCAACCCGTATTGATCAACCATGACCCAACCAGTTGCCCTTCTCAATCAATAATCAAACATTCTTAAGTACAATCAAACCTTCATCAACCACTCATGAATTCATTATTGTCCGCCATGAACCAATGATCAACGGTTGGTTAAACATGGATTGACCATAGCTGACCCTAATTCTTTGCCATTGAATAGCACCATCAACCAATAAATTCGCAATGAATCAACTATTGCTTACTACAATTATATAACCATGAACCTTACAGTCATCGAATCAACCTTTGAATTCATCACTATCAACCATTAATCAACCATTGATCAAGCCTTCGGCAACCATTAACCATTAATTCACCATAAATCATTTCAATTCATCCATCAATCGCTACAATCAACTGTGAATTCAGCACATTCAACCATCATCAAGCATTCATCACTACATTTAACCATGAGCCACTTATCAATCAGCGATGAACCTTCTAGTCATTGAATCAGCCACTTATGAATGCGTCACCAATCCCCATGGCGAGGGTCAGTGGTCCCCGGCTAACCATAGTTGCGTAACGGGCTAAACGTTCAGCGACCGAACATAGGGCGAAACGAACCATGGCTTCACTAACCCGACCTTCGACCCGACCACTCCTTTGGCTCAGGCTGCAACTGGGCCACGTCTATGAGTTCCAAGTGCGAATCGGAGATCGGTGTCGCATCGGCCAATGGTACCGTGGCCCAGAAAAGCCAGGTGAAATTGTGAGAAAATTTGTGGTTGATGACCTTACTGGTGGTTCATGGTGGTTGATGGTGGTTGCATGACGTTGATGATGGTTGAATGGTGTTTTTTTGCTGGTTCAATGGCTTAGACTAGTTTGGGCGAGATGGTGCGTAATTAGATGCCCTGGGTCGATCGTGGGCCCGACAATGCTAAGTTGATGGCCGTAAGTGCCCCTGGTCAAACCGTACTTGATTGATGGTAAATCCACATTCATGACCGCCTGGTTTTGATGTGGTTGGAGAATGTTTGATCGTTGTAAGCCGAAGATATTTCCGATGAAACTAGAAATAGTTTCTTAATAATATGGATTTACAATTGCTTTATTCCTGATGGTTGTTTGTTTTCCTCAAGGGAGATACTCCTAGATCGGTCAAACTTGTCTTTTGCAACGTGCAAACATAACAGGGTCACAAGCAGCACGCATGATTCTTGGATGAAGGTGGTTATTGGTAAATAATTTTAGCACCAGAACAGTCGGACAAATGGATATATCGACCGCTGGTCATGAATCTACCTCCAAATGATTACCCAGCATGGCTACATGGGTATCCCAAGACGATTGAGAAACTCATGGCTGATTTCAGTGGTGAAAGCAGCAATTTTTGTGACACTTTCCGCCTGGTGGCACCAGTGCGGAGATCAACTCAACATCACAGCTATGTGGTGGTTCCTCAAGTCATTGGGGTACCCAGGGAACCCCCAAATCATTCACTTCAATAACCTTTATCAACCAGTTATAGTGCTGAACTCCAACCATAACTTGCAGGTTACCATGGGTTCCCAATGGCACAAGACCCATATGGCCAACACCATAACTTGCGCTCGAGTTTTGACATGGGATCTTCTTGCTGAGGTCAAAGTCATTCCGGCCCTTGAAGTTTGCGCTGTCCCAGCCTGTTCCTTCCGAAGGTGTCTGGTCCCGCATGGTTTGAGGATGTTTGAGGACACCCATCCAGGATGATGGTCATGGGTAATCCTTCCCCTATTACGTCCTATAGTACAAAAAGCCATACTTCCCTTCTCCCCAAACAATGTAATTATCTCTTTTCATCTTGAGGGTTATTTTGTAATTGGGGGACCGTATGAATATTGACCAACGAAAAGCCTGATTGGAAAAATAGGAGATTGTGCTAAATCAATCAGCAAGCAAATGAAGTATGGTCGACATTTGCTGGATCAAGGATTCCACTATCAAAAAAATAACACACCCGTAGTTTGAAACATATGTTTGCTCCAGGGACCCTGTAGTAACAACACCGCCCTCATTGATTGATGTTTGTAAGAATGTACCAACTAGCTCTGTGAATCGCATTTCTTTCAATGGCAGCACTCAACAAATACAATTTGAAAAACACAAATTGTGAATCATGGGATCCTGAAGCGATATTTGGCTAATTTACGGCTTTTTAGTATTTGGTGGAAGGAATCGATAATGGTAAAGCCCAACAAGAATGCTGAACATGCGGCTTCCGCATGTTTGATCATGCTGAATTGTTCAAGATTTGTCAACGAGAGGGACGACTTGTGAAGTTGTGAAGTTGTGGGATGCCGCGAAAAAACCTGGGGCCATGGGAAGGAGGTCTGGGTGAGTGCCGTGACTTCCACGGCAATCGATTGAGGCAGTGGATTGAAGGTGGTTGAACAGGCAGCGGGACTGGACCATGCTGTGGGAGGCATCGAGGAGCAAAAATGTGGGGGTCAAGCAGTTAACCTACCAATGGAGGATAATTTCCAAGAGAACCCAAGAATAATAGTGGGAAACAATGGTAAATGATGGGGGAACCAGGGGTACAATGTGAACTGACCCATAGCCATGTGGGGATGGGCTTTGAGTTTTGTTTGGGATGGTAGAGCCGCTATTATATATTGTAATTCAATCGCCACCGGGGTAGTTCTTCAAAATGAATAGCTATGCATGTGATATATTCAATGATTTCTGGAAGTATTGTCCAAAATTTGAAACTATTGTGAACCAGTGTTTGAATGGTTTTTCTATTTTGGTTATTATTGATCATTATGAACTATTAATTAGTATTAATGAATCATCATTAACTATGACTAATGAACGTGACATATTGATAATCATGACTATTTTTGTCCAAACTGTTAGCCATTATATATTCAGTTTAAATAATGATGAACAATCATTACCAGCGTTCAGCATGATATCATTGACCAGCTATCGTTCAGCCATGCTGATGATAGATGGTGCTGACGGTGAAACACATCACCTCGATGCGTTCGTCACTGGTGGCATGAAGCCATGGTTGTTTCAGGGTTGCTTCACCCACCTGATAAGTTCTTATAGGCTTACTATGGCTTATTTACCAGGACTAAATTCTGGTTAAAGCAGAGAAGTAGCCATGGTTATAAGGGTCCTTTTGCCTACCTTGGAGGGTTCGTTATTCACTATGGTTCCTTTTCACTAAGATGGTTACAAATCCATCTATGCGACTTACAACTGCACATCCAAGTACTGTAGACTTGGAAAGTCGATGCGTTTGTCATTTTTGTTGCGTACAGCTTGGGGAAACATTTTGAGGAAGTCGGTGCGTCTTGCGTACAGCTGGGGGACTGCATCTTCATTTTTTCTAACATAATGAATTTACATGCGATTTGGTTGAACCCTGAGAAGGCTTATTTCCATAATACCATTGGGATTTGCATTCGAAACCTTAGTGCCAAAACAATGTAGAACATGTGGTTTACATGGTTTATATTGGAAATCCAATCGCTCCACGAGGTTCACGAAAGGACCCAAGAAGCTTTGGGCAAAGAAGAAATAAAAGATTCTATTGGCGGCCATTACGCACTCTGATCTGGAGAGAGAGAGAGAAGCCTGCATGTGAATGACCAATAAACAACTTAATTCAGGACTGCTTGACATGCGGCGTACCAATAGGATCTACAAGTAGAAGAAGGAAAAGTGGACTGAGATCAACCTTGCTTGGCATACGGCGTACCAATAGGATTTATCAATCAATACCCCAAAAATCAATTGCTTGACATGCGGCGTACCAATAGGATTTACATGTAAAAGAGGGAAAAATCAACTGAAATAAGCATCGCTTGACATACAGCGTACCAATAGGATTTACATAGTTTTGCACTGACTTCTTTGACTTCCCGAATGCGCGGCGTACCATTAGGATTCAAGTGGCAGAAGGGTGTTGCACTGACTTTCCCGGGTGGGTGTAGCGGTGCTACTTAAATCAATCGGTCCAGTCCTCATGTTGCGACAGGGTTTCAGCGGCAGCGGCAAGTGCGAATTGCTGTTTACGCCTCTGCTGGAGCGCTGCAGCGGCCATTCCTTGGATTCATCAATTCAAAGGTTAGCAAAGCCAGGGCTGGTTGGTGGTTTCAAACATTCTTTTATTTTCCCTAGTATGTATTAACAAATGGTTGGTTGACTTTTTTTTTCAGGGGGCTTGAAACCACCAATCAGATGTTTGTTTTGATGCTTTTTGAAGCTCCCTTTGTGATCCAACGAGTTACTTGGTAGACTCAGTTGCCATGGTATACTCTCAGCTTCCCTTTGCGAGAATATAGTTTCATCGATGTCCCTCTTGGTCCATTCCGGCCGTGGTATAGCTTCAACATGCGTAGATTCATCACCGGAAATTGCTAATTCCCTGGATGATTGGTGCTATTATTTTATTGAATCAATCATTATGGATGATTGGTGGCTGATTCCCTGGATGATTAATGCTTGGTTGTTCCTGATTCCCTGGATCATTAATGCTGATTCCCTGGATGATTAATCATTATGGATGATTGGTTGTTCCATGCTATTCCTTAGATTCCTATTAATGGTTGGTTCCTATCCATTCATTAGTTCCATTAATCATCTATGATTAATAGATGCTGATTCCTCATCTCAATCTATTCCAAGGGTAGCTTCGCGCTTCGCAGGGAGATCGTGCAGAAATTTCTTGGGCGGCCTTCCAACCCGACGAAGCTTTTGCGGCCGGAAGCCTTGGCGGCGCAGCTGGTGGTAGCTGAGGTTCCTCTGAGTATTCGAGAATCATTGGGAGATCCATGGAGATCCTAATGGGAGATACAGAACTAGCAAAATTTACAACACATGAATGGTTTTTTTTGATTATTCTTCCGTAATATACTCATTGCAACTTGAACTTTTGAAGAATTGTATCACCAAGCAGCTTTTGGCTCCACAAGCGGCTACAAATCACTGATCAGTTGCCAGGTGTTGCATTGACTTGGGCCTGGTTGGGTCGAACATCGAAAGGATTTTTTTATCCCACCCACTCCAGCAGGTTCCGGTAGATGGGTATTTCTCAAGACAGTTTGGGAAGCCCCAAAGATCAAATATTTGGTTTATTAGTGATGATTTGGGGGCGGACCTATTTTGAGAAACCATGTGGATAAGACCATCAATCGACTCTTTACGCTTCCTTGTCAACAATCCAACTAATTGGTAGTCTGTTCTCCAAAATCTCGGTCATTCACCACGACACTTAGCTACCAGAATTACTCGTTAATCATCAGCCATTATCATCAAGTGGTTAGCAGCATTGAACTACTGCCGATGAATTGTGATAACAGTCACTGTTGATTTATCTATTTATGTCATTGAGCTATGAACTGCGATTTGTTTGAATTACTAGTTGAGGAGGGAGTCCCGTTTGATGCCCCCTACGAATCAACCACTGGTTTACCAATCCAGGTTGGCATTACATGATAAAAAAACATCACCCGCTGATGGGGATAATTGACAAGCGGTTCGAATGGGGTTGAACCATTTTCACAGGTCACTCAGTTACCATGAATCATTTGTGTTGACCATGAGCATGACCGATTCCAAACCATCGATTGCACTATGAACTCTAGGGTTCGTCATCAACTACCTGAACAACACAAAGTCTTCACAATCGACGGGTAAAATACAAACTATAGTAAAACTGTTATGTCATCAGTTGGAAATGCTTATCATAATCATTTGTTGGTTTCTCTAAATGGGGGCACCCCTAAATCATCCAATATTAATCATTTACAGTAGAAAACAAACCATATCTTGGGGTTCCCTATGACTTGAGAAATAGCCCAAATATCTTATATATCATATATTCAGTTGTTTCCCCTATCCTATTTTATTTACCAATATATTCCTCCGTCGAACATGTGAAAAAACACGCCACTTCGTAAGCAAACAGAGCCCCCAAGCCCCTCAACATCCGAATGCTCGATCCCAGGCTCGACTCCCTGCTTTCAGAAGTTTGCCGATTGAGTGCCGTGGAGATTTGTGTGGTACTACGACGGGAGGTGATAGCGACGTACTACCTACATTTGCACTGTAAATATACTAGCTATACACATAGACATGCTGTATATCCACATGCATAATTCGTTAGTATTTGATATTGTAATTGTGGTGAATTGTGGCGAATGTCTTTTTGTTTTAGGGTATAACTACGGAGAGAGAGAAGGGTTTTAATACATGGGAGATCAGGGGCAACCAATGACACTGATGTGACCGTGGGTTAGAATCTCACCAGAACGGATATCTTGCGATATACCAAGCATCTTTGCAAAGTGTGGTACTATAATCTATCCCAATAGCAGTGTCAAAACCCAAACTGCTGTTGTTCGTTACTTAGGATGATGAATACAAGCAACATGAAACAATAAATTTTCACCATGTTCAGCGCACATGATCTCTAGCCTTGCTGGGCCCACGCAGCATGCTGAGGTACACCTTAAGTGTTCTTGGGGGCAGCTGCAAAGAGCCTCTGTTCGATCCTGAGATGACCACCGGTAACATTTGGAAACCAACAACGATGTTGATATGATGACCAAAAGCATCGATAAGAATGATGTAACACAAACGCATCGACAATGATGACCATACAGAAGTCGAAACGACAACTTGGCACTTCTCTATGCGTGGTGGCGCCACGTTGGTCAACTTCAATGGGCCTCACCTCACTTCCCAAGTCCGTGGTGCAAGTGGGCCACGTATCTCTATCCTAAACTTGTGATGATCTCTCCTGAGAATTGGTGTCTAACAGTTTTCTGATATCCACGGTCTCAAAATATATTCATCTATATATTATATCATATATATATATATAATCATATCATATAATGACTACTGTAATCTCTATTATATAAAAATAATTTAGATGTCTCAAGGTTGGTGTCTCGTTGGGTAGACCACCCTGGTTGGCGATTTCGCACCTCGAACTGGAGCCATGTGCCCCACGACGTGGACGCCGGCTGATGGCCCGGTTGGCCCTCGGGATAGCATCAATCCCAACAAAACCATAGATATGGTGGTTTCTTAAAACAGAGAGCCCCAAAAATGGTTGGTTTACTGCTATGAATGACAAGTAAAGGATGATTTGGGGGTAGCCCTATGACTTGAGAAACAACCATATGTTGTATGGCCGGCAGAAATCCGCTGAGGTCCAAGATCGTCACATCTGAGACTCGGGCCACTGTTCACGGTCTGCAACCCTTGACGTCCTATTCGACCATGCTGGTGGTGCCAGCCTCAGCCGGCGAGCCGTGCCATGTCATGCCTACAAACTTGGGAGAATGCTGGGGAAACCAGGAAGCATTCAGCAATTTTTTCGCATCATGTTGGTTTATCACACGTTTTATCCGAGGGAATAATCTGATAGCTGGTGCAGAGCCTGATGTATCGCCAGATAGCCCCATTTCATCGAGGGCCCTTTCTAAAGCTCGGGGCCTGAGGTCATGCCTCATGGTGATATTGCAATGAGATGATTGCAGTATCGATTTCCATGTGAGGCAACACGGTGATAGAAGCGACAAGGGACCCCAAGGATTTGAAATCGATGACCATGGCTAACCATGGCAAACTATCATTTATCATTCACTGATGATTTGCCACGCACATTATCATACAGTGATACTGGTGGGTTATGAACGACGACTCGGCATCGAAGAAGACACTATTGACGACTGTATACAGTCAGCAACAATCATGGTCAACTCTTAAACGTCGCCATTAGATGCCATTTGTATGCATAATTAGATCATTAAGCATCATTATTAGGCATAATGAATATATGCTTGACCAACCAATCAATATTGATCATGTGGCAATGGTTTCAACATAACTAACCATTATTTTCCTTATTATTGTTGGTTATTATCCGCCATCATTGATGGTTATGCCCAACCCATTGGATCATAAAAAACCACTCGTGGTTGACGATTTGAACTCTCAGCACAGGCGCAGTGGTCCCGCTTCGGCGCCGCAGCTGGTCTAGGCGCGAGCGAGCGCAAATCATCACGGTTAAGTCGCCTTGAAGCTGCCCATGACTTCACCATTGATGTTGAAGGTATAGCATCATGCTAAGCTGAAGGGATAGTATTCATGTTGAAGCTGTAGCATTTATGTTGAAGCTGTTGAAGGTATTAGCATTTATGTTGAAGGTATGGCTGTGGGTCAAGGCTTTAACCAACCAATAGTGGGGGATATTCACCAGTAACAATTGGGAAAACAATGGTTAATGATAGGGTTAGTAATTGACACACAGCCGTATAGCATCATGCTAGTGATGCTTTTAGTTGATGACGGCTACCTTTTAAACAGAATTGGTTCACTAAGAAGATGTGGAGTCAGAAATCACACTGAAACATCATTATTCACTATATACCCCCTTTTTAGTGGCTCATAGCTTGTTTACCCTGATTGCTTCAGCTGAGACTCAAATCAATCGAGCATCGGACTGGCGAAACAGGGAAGCACATATTGTCAAGTTAAGAGTAGCTGATATAGATTGACAATGGCCAGTGAATGATAATAATATAGTAGCCTCAACTAATGGAATTCATACTAAACATCAATGTATTATGATAAACATTTATATATATATATATGTCTATATTAAGTAGTAATTGATTTTAACATATTTGAACCAGTTAAGTGAGCCATGGCCAAATTTTATAGTCTTCCAAGGGATTTTTGCCCAACTCCCGGAGTGCTGCGAGTGGCAACACGGTGTCACCGATGTTTTGCAATGAGGGGGCCCCGATGGTTGGCTAAGTTGGTTTGTAACTGAGGTTAAATGGCTTATAATCCTAGTAAACCCTAGTTAAAGTGGCTTATATCCCTAGTAAACCCTAGTCAAAATGGCTTATATCCCTAGTCTTAAGCCTAGTTGCATGGTTGATTACCCAGCAAGGATTGGAAGATATGACCAGCTTGTTAAACTAGTTCACAACTAGGGCTAAGTAGGGAAACTACTAGGCAAATGGAAGATGTAACCATAGTTCAAGGGCGGATCTTAGCCAGCTTATAGTCATTGTTAACCATTATGAATCCTCATTGACCATTATCAATCCGGAACTCTTAAGCAACTTGTTAGATGGTTTGGAGGGAGCCCGACCCAGGTGTGGTCGGTGATGTTCTGTTGGGAAGTCCAGGGATAGATTGAGGCAAAGCAGCGGTCTTTTGGGCCCACAGATGCTACCTTTGACCGGAAGAACACGGAAAGTCATGATTTTGAGTCCGGAAATCAGTGGCTTTGACACTGATTGTGGAGAGAACCAGATTCAGACTTCAGACTTACGGTAAATGTCTTGCAAATAATGGCAAATGCATTTTAGTTCCAACATATGAACAATTATGATGTAATGATTTTTATATATACATATTTCTATATCTATGTAAATGTATTCATTCTACATACTTGTGTATCACACTCCTCTTGTTTCTCATTTTTTCTTATGTCCAACCGCATTTCCAAGTCTCCAGCATGTCCATCCCTGGGAAGACGGCGTGCCTCCCAGCAGGTCGTGACAAGGACCATGTCCTTATGGCAGCTTTCGTCACTTCAGGCAGCGCAGCCGCTGTTGGTGCCGTGTTTGATGCTGGTAGCGACCCATAAATTATGGGTTCACTGGGGTTTATTTCGGTAAGGTTGTTCTTAGGCTTCACATGTTCTTAGGCTTTGAAGCAGCCAAAAGCCAACATGTAGAGGAACACGAATTAGATAACGATGAGGGAAGCGTGCAAGATCATCCAAACTAACTGTTGATTGTTTTGCTGGTGGTGAGGCTGATGTATGGCAGTGATTGTCAAGAACCAACACGGAAATACCTGCACACAATCAGTAGAAAGCGGTAAAACCGTGCTGCGTACTACTGAAGGTCAATTTGATTTTCTCAAAGCGACTTGATTGAGCGTCCACCGCTGGATACTTTGTGGAAGCCCCAATATGTTTGCGGTTGCAGCGATTCACATCTTTACATCCCAAGTTTTACGGTTCGACTTGGGTGTCACATAAACCACATAAGCTTTGGTTTTGGTCGGTGGCTCCCAATCAACAAAACCATGCGCAGTTTCTGCTCTGAAAGCACCAATCAGGCCCCTTGGTTCAAGACTGGTTGATTTTACCAGTTGCATTCGAATGATCAGCCGTTATTGGCCGCTATTTTATATTTTCTACCTCCACAAAACTTTCTTGACTACTACTCCCAAAAACACTTGACACAGCTTAACTTTTGCAAACCCAGAAAAATTTCATTCAATTTCCATCGTTCAACTAGTAGAAGCATCCGTACAAACCAACATTGAACCATCATCGAGTCATCATCAAACCCCCATTAATTAGACCCTCATGAAACCAACATAAAACATATTACTGTAAAGCATCCTTAAACTATCATTAAACCATCATTGAGCTATCATTCAACCAGTACAAACATGTGCAAACCCTCATTGTTAGCCATTACTCGTGCCTTGAAGAAAATGCATTTGCTGCAAGGTCTTGAAGGTCGCAAGTTGACTGCTGAGTGACTCGACTCTATGCTGCCAAGGATGGTGATGAAGTGGTCGATGTTAATCATGGTTACTGATAGCTATAATGAACCAGGTAGTCATTGCGGTCAATGATGGTTCATGATAGTTGATGATAGTCGATGATGTGTCAGAGGGATGATTCTGAGTGATGATTCATAGCGATGGTTCATTCATGTTCATTCACAGTTGTCTTTGATTCATTGTGATGTTTAATGTTGGTTACAAGCTTAAAGGCTAGATATTAGTTAATTAATTATTATGGTTATCACTGAATATCCAGGCGACGTTCATGATGATTCATAGTTGTTTATCGCGGTAAATTTTAGTTGATAGTGATGATAATTTGGTCAATACACCTTTATGATGTTGAGAATTGTCACTACTGATGAAATAGTGGTTACGTATTGGATAAATATATACATGGGACAATGGACTGCTTGTCAAATGATCATTTATCATGGCTAATATTACAATGGTTGCTGATGAATAACTTTATATAACAGGTAAACCTGTTGCATGCAACAGTTCTTGGTGAAATAACATCATCATCAGGTATACTGCAAAACATGTGTCATTTATTCCCTGCCGAAAATCATTAAAAACACTTCTCAAACGGTTTTAAAAACCTTGTCATTTCACCATGAATTCTTGGTGAAATGACAGACCCTGCTTCGTTGTGGAGGAGTTCTGAGTGGCGCAGACTTGGAGCAGAAAACTGGCATGGGCAACTCATGGGATGACAGCAGCCAGCTGGGTCAATATCTAACCATTGATTTTCTGGTGCATTCCCTATGAGTTGATAATGCTTAATGACAATGGTTAAACAATCAACAATGCTTATAATGATAGTTAAAATAGTGGTTAAATAAAAGTAATAATATTATTGATAATGCTTAATAACCAACAGTAGTGGATGACAATGGAGTTGGCACTGCTTAAGGGGGATATGAAGCAAACAAAATAGTTGATTCATACAATGAAATACAACTTGATGTTGATATATGTTGATCCTACAATGAAATACATCTTGAATTCAACAAAATAGTTGAGATACAATGCTGTGGTTCATGATGTTGCACCAGGGGCATAGGATGCTTTGTTGCCACAGCTGACATTGGCCAAAGCACATCGGTGAGAAGCTGCTTGAGACGCTTGAATTCGACAGCCAACTTGCGTGCGTGAACCAAAGTGGTTCCTGTAGAGTTGGTGATTTTGTATGCTTAAAGTCACTAAAATGTCACTAAATTAACCACGTCTTGACTACATGGCAAAGTCACACCTTGAGTTTGTATGGTAATCTGATCTAACCAACTTGGGTAATGAACGGTACATGGCCAAACTTAAAGTCACCAATCAAGTAATCAAGCTCTCCTTCGTGCATCAAGTTGCACTCGTGCCAAGGCTTTCCGTTCGTTTGCCCACGGAGCAGTTAGACGGCTATGGCCCTGTGTCGCCAGGGGCCCGAAGAGAGGGTGGGATCAGGAGCTGCAGATGGTTTTCACCATTGGTGGTTTTTCGGCTTCACCTAGTAGTCCGAAAATTGGACCAGATGAAATTAGTGCTCAGTCTTGCAGATTTACAAGTATGAGTTCCTTCAAAATCGATTACACACCATATCTCACCAACCACTGTTCACCCTTGTGAAGCATCAGGATCCCCAGTTGTAGGGGTAAACGGCCCATGCCTGAGCTCCAAAATGCCTGGTGTTTGAAGCAACGAGAACCCATTGCAGAGCTCCAGGAGGGACCTAGATATCCAGCACTCGAGCAGTTTCGGGTCCTCACAGTTGGTCTCCGCAGTCGATGGGTTCAAACAGCCGGCCTTCGAGTTCCTATCTCCAACTTGTGGAGCTGAGGCCCGCGGTTGCCAGAATCCCAGGCCGCTCCTGCTGTTGCTGCTGCTGCTGCTGCTTCCTTTCGAACAAGCAGGAAGGTGTGCATTCCGTGCAGCACATGGTGCTTTGGAATCTGGAAGCATATTTTTGTTGAAGTCATTCCAGTGTAATGATTTGGCCCAGAATACACTCACTCTTATTTTGACTGAACCCAGCTGAACAAGCGAGTATATTATTAGTCAGATATGCTGGTCAGAAGTGAGACGAAGTGAGTGATTATACACCTGCCAGATTATATGCATACTTTACAAGTATTAATTACATACGTTCTGCACAAAGCTCGACATGACACTCTTCTACAATATGTTTTATTTCCACTATTTATATTTCCACTTCTTGACTTCAACAAGAGGGTTGCAAAGTGAGAGCGGCAGTACGAACAATGCGATGACACACAACAACCAGCAGCAGTGGTTGTGCTTGATATGTTGCTGACCAGTAGGTCAGGGCCCAACAATACTCAACGGAAGGCAGCAGTTGTAAAAAACTGTACACGCCTTTGGTTGACAATTGTAGAAAACAATAAT
The DNA here is from genome assembly GCA_009767595.1 of Symbiodinium kawagutii. Lineage (NCBI taxonomy): Eukaryota > Dinophyceae > Suessiales > Symbiodiniaceae > Symbiodinium > Symbiodinium kawagutii. The sequence continues at coordinate 481,726 of VSDK01010117.1, read as the reverse complement.
CAACCGAAAACTATTTGTGATAATCCCAATTACCTGCAGAAAAAAATCAACAAAATGAGTAAGTGCAGGTATGACCAATAGATAGGCCGTCGTGTTGGTCACTGAATCGGTCGTTATGAAGCTCGACGAGTCGAGTTTCGAGGCACGACCAGCAGATGACTCTCATAGACTCTCCTTTCAAGGGCCGGCTCGAAACTGTTGTTCCCCTTAGTGAAGACTTACCCATGAAATTAACCATTGAACCAACTTCCCAGCACGTAACATATACTTGGTGCTGATCATCACCTAAACTCTCTGTGTAGCCCAAAGTTGTAAAGAATTTGCCAGTGTCAACCACTATTGCCACTCTTCTTACCCTCTAACTCAACCATTATTAACTTCACCAGTATTCCTCCAAATTATTGTTTTCTGACATCGTCAAATTAGACCAGTTCTGATGTTTTCATCTGACCCGCAACTTGGTCGCCGTTGGCGCCAATCAGGTGGTCAACCCACGGCGGTCACTTTGGACCTGGACCCGTGAGCCCTGGAAAGGGGAACCAGCTGGTGATTTGCAGGTTGTTTACAGCTTTTATCTGTTCTTTTCAAGGTTTGATATGTTTCAAAAGCTCTATAGGTTGTTAGAAAATATAGTGTTTTGGGAGGTTTTATCGGTTCTTTAGGGTTTGATAGGTTGTTCTTCGGGTTTTCCAGCTTGTGATCTTTCCCAATCATCCAAAATCTGGCTGTTTTTTAATCAAAAAGAGTGTTATATATTTGTTGTTGAAAGCAATTGGCCAAACAGTTAACAAATCAACTAGATTTTTTTACCAACAGTTTGCAATTATCACACTAAGGTGTTTTTTTACAAACAGTCGTCGTGTATGGCCTCAAAAGGGTCCGGCCAACTCCTTCAGATCCTCCTCTCATCATTGCCATCATGGCAAGGTTGATCTTTGGGGTGCCAAGGCTTAGCTGCAGCAACGGGAACATCCTGCCATCCTTGGTGCTGCTTCAGATCTCATGACTTGGTCGTGGCAGCTGCTCATTGCGAGGTACTATGTGCAGCCCCGGCTGAATCACTACAGTGCTGACTTCGCTTGAGCCTCGAGGGAGCGTGGTCATGCGTGGTCAACTCCTTCCAAGGTTACGGTGAAGTCCAGAAGTTGCGGTCGACTTGTCGACTAATAATGGTGATCATGTGCTAGTTGCTAGTTAGGGATGGTCGATGCTTGTTGATGGTGAAGGATCAAAAGGATCGATGATGAATCTACTAAGATAAATATAGATATATGATATAAATGATATTTCCATTTCATGAGATCAACTGGTGTTAGCTGGCGATCCGCTGACAATCAACATGCAGTCGCAGCATTGTGTCGAGGAATTCTTGAGTTTTCTCACTTGCCGGTGGGGTTGGCTAACCCACGATCTCTGAGCTGAAGGATCAATGACCATTGAGAACCAGTGTTAAACTTGATGATCCATGTTCCAGCACGAAACCAGTAATTAAAAACTGGTTGTTGCTTGAACCCAATGACTGATATGCCCGACCCTCTGGGATTCTTAACTAATTTGACCTGCTCATGTTCAAGCACCAAGAGCGCACTTGTGGATGGTTGGAGGCTGGGTTATCAACTGATCAGTGGACAGGTGATGCTCTGCTTGAAGAATTAGTTCGATGATCTCTCAGTTCATGTTCGTTGGTATATTTTCACAGTGGGATTATAAGCATCGATAATGGTTAATCATAGGGAATAATAAAGATGATTAGCGTCAAATACAGCTCATTGTAGCCATTCAGAATGATTCATAGCCACTATCAATGATTAATGATAGAGGACAATAGGCAACCACAATAGTCGATATACCAACCATGTCTATCACCATTGATAGTCGGGTTAAAACCTTTATTGATGGCAACTCAAAAGGGGGATGAGAACCATGTATTGTTGGGGATATACCGACTATATGGGTGTCCACACATCAAATATGACTAGCCGTTATCAATCACTTTGAAGGGCGATTCACCACCATTAATCATCATGAACCCTCATGAATCATGTATGTTCCATCAATTCACCATGAATATATTACCCATCACTAATCGTATTAAACATTTATGTTCCATTCTGTTCCATCAATTCACCGTCTATATGTACAGAATATTACCAATTATTCATCCCCACAACCCTTGATGACACGCCTGAACTTTCCCATCTCCAACAAGGTACGCAAACCTACGATGCCGTCGCAGCGAGAGGCGGAGGAGAGACACAATGGTTGGGTGTCACCATGATGAATCAGTGTGTGTACAAGGCGTGGTTTCTCAACATACAGGACCTCCAAAGCTACGGCTGGTTCATCACTGAAAATTCTTGAAAAGGGTGATTTGTGGGTAGCCCTATGACTTGAGAACAAGAATCGGTATGCCTGGAGCCGAATTGTGTCCCTTGTTTTGAAGGGTTTGACCTATAAAACTGGGGATTGACCATCCAAAACAATAGTCATTTGGGTTCCAGGTATGTATAGATGCCATTGTATTTGTATAAATAAATAAATGAATAAATATATAGATGGATATATCTTACATACTTTCGCTGGTTTTCGCATATGTATATTATACACGCAGAGCTGTTTGGCGATATCATTTATTTGTTGATGATTTCTCCCAAAAATGGAGTCACGATTTGACTCTACCTGGATATTCTCTGGGCGCGCGATTCAAAAAAAAACATCTGCCAACTGTTTGGTTTTGCATCAATGCTCACAAAATTCGCGCCAATCATGACTTTGAATGAACTGGCACCAATCTTGCCGGTTTATCAATCCATCGAACATCATCAGCTCATCATCAACTCATCACCCTGGCGGCAGTCGTTCCATTTGGTATCTGTTGCAGCGAGCCGAGCGGTGCCTTCAGGACGAGACCACCAAAGGAGTGGCACCTGAAGGCAGGAAGATCTCGGCGAAAATCGAAGCTGAGGATAGAAACATGAGGAGAGAAACATAAGGATTGAAGTGGTAAAACTGAAGGATTGAACTGGCTGGATTGATGATTAGATGATCATTCAGCTTCCTTGTCCAGCCTGAGGGTAGAATATTCTATGGAAAACAAATTCCACATGACAGTTGCTTCCACCATGAGGGTAGAACTTCCCAGGTTTGTTGAGGATCAATCAAGGCTGAAAAAGCACATAGTAGAAGTCAACCGTTGGGCAACATAGGTGAAACCAACTGTCATTCAACTGGAAATACGGGGAATGTAAAGCTACCCTACTGGTCAGAAGCTCTTGCTACGGCCAGCCACTGGGACCCCTGTTTCTTATGCTGGCACAAGATATAAGATACGTATCAGTGCAGAATCTGCGATAGTGATCACGAGTTATTAGTGACTAGTGGCTGGTTCTTCGATTCTGACATAGATCAAAATGGTGGTTTCTTAGAATAGGGGTACCCCCAAATCATCCATTATTAATCATTTATAGGTAATAAACACACCATTTTTGGGGCTCCCTATTTTAAGAAACACCCAAATATTGAAAAGTTCCTCATCTTGGTCTGTTCCAGATCAGATCGCGGTTGTTTTTTCTCGCTGCGAAGAAGGGCAGCAAACGCTGGCGCGAATTGTAGCCTCATGGACTCGGTCCATCCGAATCACGACCAGGTCCTGTTCCTGTCATCACTGACCCTCATGAATCGTGAATCCATCATTTGTCTCTGACGTTGAGCCATCATTAACCTCAATGAAACATCTCATGAAACATATCATGAAAAACATGAAACATATCATGAAAAACCAGCCTCAATCACACTCGGATTCTCGGGAGAATCCTTGATGAGCGCAGCTACAGGTTCTGGCGGAGTTGGTGCAAAGCTGTCCGGAAGCTGAGCGGTTTGGCGGACGATCAATGGTTGTTATTGGTTGTAAATTGATAATGGTTGATTACAACCAATAACAACCAATAACAACCAATAACAACCATTGATCGTCAAGTAAATTGATTTACAACCATAATTAATTGTTAATTGATTGCTCATTGATTGTCAAGTAAACTGACAATGGTTGTTATTTGGCTGCTGGATGATCAATGTTATTGGTTGCTCATGGATAATGGTTTATTGTCATTTGTCAGCATGTTTCATGGTTGATTATTTGAGCTCGTTTTTGGTGACCAATATGTTATTGTACATGGGTTCATCCTGATTTCTTCAACATAGCATTCCATTACCACACTCTTCACAGATGATCATAGCTTTTGATGGTTGATAGTTATTCATGACAGGCGTCAACCACCAGAAGCAAGAACCATATCCGAACATGGCCAAGGTGTACAAAAAAACTACCGTCCGTTTGAGCTGCGTTTTTTTCCCGGCCGAAATTTGGCCGAAACTTAGCAGATCAGCTGAAGCCCTGTAGCATGGAGGGATCATGTACCATGCAGCCGAAGACACCGAGACCTGAGGCCATCCTTGGTTCCAATGCCTCCTCCCAAGTTCACCACGCGAGATCCGTTGTCCTTTGCTTTGCGCACCTTGGAGGAAGGGCGGCATCGTTTTTGGCCACCCATCATCTTGGAGGCTTATTGCATAGACATTTTTGTTAAGGGTCAAAGATCGATAGCCTTTGTCAGTAGATGTCAGTAGATCCTTCATAGATCTCTTTTCATGAGCTTCAAAGGGCAGCCAGAGGATTCAGGAGATAACGAGGGATAGCCGTTCAGACACCTGTACCCATGGACGGGCTAGGACGGCAACACATCACGGTCGGGAAAATTCTTGGCAGCGGTAAGTGCCATAGGTTTCACCAGGATCTCCAAGCAGGATCTCTCCTCAGTTTTCACCTACGGAAGTGGACATTGGCATAGTTTGACCATATTGGACCACACCGTGGGGATGGTAACAGCAGGTGAGCCGCTGCATTTCTCAGCTGGTGCATGCGCGCCTGTCGGTTGAACGTCCTGATGTTGTCAAGTCGGTATAGTTGGTAGCTTCTCAATCTTGGGCACCTGAAAGAAATGACTGAAACTGGCTGGTTTATCATTATAAATGATCAACATGGGATGATTTGGGGGTGCCCCTTATTTTGAGAAACAACCATGACTTTGAGCAGTGACCATTTCCTTTGTTTTGTTTGAATATTGCCGTGTTGCCTTGTCCATCAATTGCACACCCCACCAGTGTTGCTGCTTTCCACAGGGACGAACAGTCGTTTGTAGAGGGAGCACTCCACTACATTAGAATGTATGGTACCCATGACTGACATATTCATGCTTTCTAATTGAAATGATCATTTCTAGATGGAAGTCCTCAATAGTCCTCATGCCTAGTAGTCATACATGAGTGATTTGCCTGTCAAGGATGATATGAACCTATGATCAGCCGTGATGAGGCATGATTAGCAGTTACATGCCCAACCCACGAGTCAACCTTGGTCAACCATGTTTCATCCATGGTTGATGGATTATTGCTTATTATGATACCTGGCCGTATCAGCGATGATTTGCCCATGAATAGCATTGTTTGACCTGCATTAACTCTTCGTTGGTGAACCATCACCACCCATCACTAACCTTCGCCACCCATCACCACCCATCACCACCCATGGCCAACCACCACTAACCATCACCACCCATAAGTGTCCACTCCTACGCTAGCCAGTGTTCACAGGGGATTCCACCATGCCGCTCCGCCGAGTCAACCCAGTGGCGCCCGCCGCTCCTGCGGGAGCACGGCCCAGCCCCAGACGACGGCTGAGCTGAGTGGTGTGGAACTGGGCGCTGGACATCAAATGGAAGGATTGGAAGGTAGGTTTACCATTCTATGGCGAGCTGGGTCAAGCAGTTAACCAGCCAACTAATGGAGGATTTACAAACAATAGGGAAAACAGTGGTTAATGATAGGGGAACCAGGGGTACAGGGTTTTGACCCACAGTCTATGCTTGAAGATATATGGTGGTTTCTCAAGCCACAGGGAACCCGCAAAGTAGATATGGTTTCTTGCTATAAATGGTGAAGATTGGATGATTTGGGGGGTTATCTATTTTGAATAACGACCATATGGGGGGGTTGGTTTATCCTGCTTTACCATTCTATCTTTTTAAATGTTTGTCCCCAAAATGGAGTAATTATGCTGTAAATAGGTGGGTGAATATTGATATGGATTTGTCATAAATGCTCATGGGTATGCCATAAATCGGTTGTGTTCTACTATCAGGTGGAGTACGGATATGCCACTCACAAGTTTCAATCATTTTATGTTGGATGAGTGCCCAAGCAGAAGTTAGTTGGGTACCAAGGTACTCTCAGCCATGGTCCCCCCCAGCGGTCATGAAGAGCCAAGAGCAGTTCAAACCACAGGAGCCGTGGCTGACTGTGAAAACCAACGGCTTCACACCATGACCTCAACATCCCATCCCCATCCTCCCTCGCTCAAAGCGCGGCTGATGGCAAGCACCGACCGAAAAATGGGTCCGGATCTGCCAAAACGGAGATCTGATCAGGTTCTCAAGACGCCGCGGGTGCGCCAAGTAGCAGGTTCTCAACAAAGACTGACATCCGAATTGGCTAAACTTGTTTGCCAATTCAGCACGATTTCTATGGAATGAATCAGGTGAAGCTGTTCAACCAATCAGTTCAACTGTTTGGAGATGAGGACGGCCATGGCTTGAGAACCAGGTGCTGGAAAATGAGAAAAAGTTGGGAGCGGAAGCAGCGCGTGCTTTTTCGAAGCGGATCAGCGGATCCAAGAAATTCAGAGATGGTTCCGACACAGCATAACCTGGTGGTTGGGTTCAAACAGTTTTGATGTTCCTCGAGACTTGGGATTTTGGGTTGATTGAGGCGCCTTTTTTTCGGGGTGGGGAGCTGACCACTAGATATCGCCACGGCCAATAATTGTCAAGCATCATCACTCCAGGATGGTCATTGGGACCACAGTCACAGAGGAGATCCAACTTCTTTTTGATGGTAAACTTGTTGGTGGTTTTAACATTTTATTTTTCCTATTAATGATCGACAAATCGGTAATTGAATAATATGTTTCACAGGGGTTGAAACCACCAACTAGTAAACGTTTGATGGGGTTTGTGACTTTGGCACTGGATCATTCATTGGTAGACATTAGATATCATTAGTAAAGAACGCACGACGACACACACACACACACACACACGCACTGTATATCATATATATATATGTGTATATATATATAGATTTTTCTAAAAATATGTACATATACCCGGATATAGCTGTTTGTATGATAGTTGAAGTCAAGTACACCTATACGGGTTTATGGGTCATCACTAATGGTTCGGCTACTGCAAAAAATGATTTAAACAAAGGTTATATAACCATTACCCATGGCTAAGAACTTATGGATACTCTCTGGCAGTTGGAAAATCCTCAGAACTCGCTGGTTTTCCCAACAAAAATAGCCATGGAAGGAGCTCCTGCCTTGGCCGGCCCCTCATCCTGACGACCTGACCCACCTGACCCCCGAACCGGTGCGTAGCTGCGTAGCTGCTGCCGCGCCAGGTCTTTATTGAGGGAAGCCCCGATGAGCACCTCATGGCCCAGCGCTGAGTACGCGCAACGTTTCGAGCCGCGCGAGTGCAGGAGATTGACCGCATGGTGAAGGGTTGAAATGGCCATGGGTCAATATTACCCAAGCAATAATAGGGGATAATGACCAACAACAATAAGGGAAACAATGGTTAATCATAGGGGAACCAGGGGTATGGGGTTTTGACCCAGTGCCAAACATGTTGAAAAAAATGGATTGTAAGAATTGTAATGGTCAAATTGTGGTTGACACATGTGAATGATTAAGCAAAATGGTGGTTATAGAATGGTTTAATTAGTGGTTGAAAGTGGGTTATTAATGGTATGTAAGAGTGCTTAGTAGTGGGTTAATAGTGGTCAACTATTTTGCATGGGTAGTCAGTGGTTGAAACAATGGATTGTAATGGTCAATAATTAGTATTAATGTCTTACATCCAAGCTTGGACTAGAATGGTTGAATGGACTAAAGTAATGGTCAATAATGAATTATTAATCGTTGAAATAGTGGGCTATAGTCATAGTTGTCAATGATGATTACTGTATATGGCTGTGGGTCAACACCCTGTACCCCTGCTTCCCCTATCATTGACCATTGTTTTCCATTAGTATTGTTGGTCATTATCCCCCATTATTGGTTGGTCAATAGTGACCCATAGCCATATTAGTGGCTATCAATGGCTATCACCGCTTCTTTGCTGAGATCCCTGATTATTACTGGTGTTGTCGTAGCCGCTATCATCAGCCATCATCACTCACTTTTGACCTATCAGCCATGGTTATTCATAAATGATTTTTCAGTAGCAATCATCAAGACTCACCATCTTGAACCATCATGTGCCACTAGCCATCACTAATCCTTCTCGAAAGCTATTAGCATGACCAGGATCACGACAGATTGCATGATGGCAGGAGTGGCCAGCGCCGTTGTTACTTTGTTATTCAACACTGACCATTGACAACCATGACCGCGTGGTCATTACAAAACTATGAGAGCCAATAAAGAAACATGACCAATCATTACCAACAATTAGTAGCCAATACTCAATGAGACGCGATGAAGCGTTGTGAAACACCACTTTTCTTGCGCCGTATCGCCCACCGCCCATGCCGCGCCCAGTCTTGTTCGCCAAGCAGCACGCAGCTCATGTCGTTCAAGCCCAGCAGCCTAGCTGAAGAGGAGCTGCCGTGTTGCGTTTCCAGACTTCCAACCGCAAGTAGTGGATCCCATGTCATGGCTGGGTGGCAGGCAGTCCTTCCAAGACCAAGTGTGCGGCAACCCACTGCCTGGGAAAAGAAGAAATCCACAGTTTTGGGGCTGGAAATGGCTGGAATGTTTTCGAAGAAGACACGGATTCTTAGGATTTCTTAGGGACACCCAAAAGTGATACTAAAATGGCAGGGGCGGAAAAGCCCCATGGAAATGCCTGGAAGCTTGGTTGGTTTGCCTCACTGCTTTCCCGATGGAAAAGCTTGGGCTGCAAGATAGCCTGGGAGAAAGCGTCGCCACGATTCTGCTGGCGGGTTGGGTTCCCTTGCGGAGAGCTGGGATCATAGGAATAACTTTGAGTTATATAGACTTTCTCATTATCATCATCATCAGCAGCAGCATCATTATCATCAGCAGCAACAGCAGCAGCATCAGCATCATCCATGACAATGGTCTCGAATGATGGCACTCCTTTGTTACCCTGCAGTGTTACGTGGCATTGTTTTCACTGACAGGAGAAATTCATGCATGTTCTTCACCGTTTGGCTTCCCTATGCAAAGCCCGTGGCGTTCTCTTCAAGCAAGTCTTTTTTGCCGGGGCCCAAGGGGGGCCGCAGTTGTTTAGCTTGGTTCGAAGATGGCCATGCAAGGGGCATCGCCTACCTACTTGTGTCAGTTATGGGTTTCCACTTTCCTGTGAGATTCCCACGGGGATCTTCCCATGCCTTATTCATTTCTGGCGAGAAATTTGGCAGTCAGTAAAGTTGTCTCAGCAACAGGGTAAGTGGTTTCCAGCTATGATCAGGATCAGAACATTCCTAGCTAGCTAGTCAAGGGAAATGAAAGACATTTGCGGGGACAACCAGCCAATCTTCCCCCAGTGGTGAATTATCCATGAGAATTCACCCTCCATTTCTTGTCATGGACAAGCGGTTGCCAAATTTTTGAGCCGCAGATGTGCTTGCCAAACAGTTTTGGGATGTTTTGGGCAACGCACGGAGATTTATTGTTTACATATGTACATCTCCAACTACATACACACATATATTTACTGTATATATATATATACATAAAAATATTCAGATGTATTTTCAATTAAGTAGCATATGTAGATATGTACATATGTTGGGGAAAAAAACATTTGGGACTGGGATCATTGAGAATAACCATGTCTGGCTTATGGGGACCCAGACAAAGGGCGCGCAGGGTTGCACAGCATTTGCACCAGCACCAACGGTTGGTCAGGGTGAGGCAAACTGCACCAGAACAGCTGTTAAGGTTGCTGTTACCCATAAGGGTTGCCAAAGGAGCGGCCAATTCGATCCACACTTTGTCAATCATTTCAGTTCTTGACTTACTTTCAAAACTGGTGAATCATTGGATCATGGGCAATCATCATCACTAGGGCATTAATGATGATCATTAGGGCATTGATCTCTTGAATCATTTGTAATAATTAGTAATCATATCAATCATTAGCAGTCATTGGCAATCATGAATCCATCATCATCACCATCATCACCATCATCACCATCATCACCATCATCACCATCATCATCACCGTCATCACCATCATCATCACCATCATCACCATCATCACCGTCATCACCATCGTCATCATCATCATCATCATCATCATCATCATCATCATCATCATCATCATCATTCACTAACCATTGACTGTACCCGACTATTCGTAGGTTATCCAATTTATCTCAAAGCAAGTTCACGATCAATAAAACTTTGGTTGATTATCATCATAAAGTAACACAACCATTAAGTTAAACCTGGAGTTAAATAGTAGCCTATAGCAACCTATAGTAAGCTATAATCATTTAGTAACCTATATAGTTAAGCAATGTTAACCTATAGGAACCTATCATCATTTAGTAACCTATAT
>VSDK01010117.1:446666-465111 GCA_009767595.1 Symbiodinium kawagutii | reverse complement strand
AGAGTGTCTTCCCAAGAGTGTCTTCCCAAGAGTGTCCCACCAAGAGTGTCTCACCAAGAGTGTCCTGCCAAGAGTGTCTCACCAACAGTGTCTTACAAAGAGTGTCTCACAAAGAGTGTCTTACCAAGAGTGTCCCACCAAGAGTGTCTCACCAAGAGTGTCTTACAAAGAGTGTCTTCCCAAGAGTGTCTTCCCAAGAGTGTCCCACCAAGAGTGTCTCACCAAGAGTGTCTTACAAAGAGTGTCTCACAAAGAGTGTCTTACAAAGAGTGTCTCACAACGAGTGTCTTACCAAGAGTGTCTCACCAAGGTGTCTTACCAAGAGTGTCCCACCAAGAGTGTCTCACCAAGAGTGTCTTACAAAGAGTGTCTCACAAAGAGTGTCTTACAAAGAGTGTCTCACAACGAGTGTCTTACCAAGAGTGTCTCACCAAGGTGTCTTACCAAGAGTGTCCCACCAAGAGTGTCTCACCAAGAGTGTCTTACAAAGAGTGTCTTCCCAAGAGTGTCCCACCAAGAGTGTCTCACCAAGAGTGTCCCACCAAGAGTGTCTCACCAAGAGTGTCTTACAAAGACTGTCTCACCAAGAGTGTTTTCCCAAGAGTGTCTCACTGAGAGTGTCTTCCCAAGAGTGTCTTCCCAAGAGTGTCCCACCAAGAGTGTCTCACCAAGAGTGTCTTACAAAGAGTGTCTCACCAAGAGTGTCTTACAAAGAGTGTCCCACCAAGAGTGTCTCACCAAGAGTGTCTCACCAAGAGTGTCTTACAAAGACTGTCTCACTGAGAGTATCTTCCCAAGAGTGTCTTCCCAAGAGTGTCCCACCAAGAGTGTCTCACCAAGAGTGTCTTACAAAGAGTGTCTCACAAAGAGTGTCTTACCAAGAGTGTCTCACCAAGAGTGTCTTACCAAGAGTGTCTTACTCAGAGTGTCTTGCAAAAGTGTCTTATTCAGAGTGTCTTACCAGGAGTGTCCCACCAAGCGTGTCTCACCACGAGTGTCTTACAAAGAGAGTCCGACCAAGAGTGTGAGCATTCGGGTTCGTGGGCTTCATCTTGTTTTAGACTATTTCGGGGGATGGCACCAATCGGGAGCTAAAAGCATGGTTCGACAATCGGACATCGTTGGTGGACACCACATGTTCTTGTCCCTTTTCGCATAGCAGCTTGGTTCACGACAGCCCAAAACTGCTTGTCCGGCTTTGTTCACCAGATAGAACCAGAATACCAGCAAGGACCGTGTTTAATGGTTTCGCTGGGGTTTTGGAGGACGTGGAACTTTTGGCCAAGAACTATACGACCAACAAGGGCGATGTCCACTTTATGGCCGGATGCTGCTCTTGGTGTCAGAATCATGCTTCGATTGGAGTTTGCTGTAGAGGATTAGGACGCTTGAAATCTTTATTCTGGCATTGAGTCGTGTACCTCATCGGGAATGCAAGGATTCTCGCGACTGCTATACATATCAGTTTGAAAAGAGCGACACATGACATTAAAATATATGGAGTCTGATGGATTTTTGAACAATTCAAACAGTGAAATCAGCTGGCACAGCAACAATTTTGTGAGTAGATTCAAGGCTCTGCTGTTCAACTGTGTGGAACGTTGAGTACATGCAGCGAACTCCAAAACAAATGTGAACAGATGGTCGACCATCTCTAGGGATGAAGCTCAGTTGGGCATCCACTTCTGGATGCTTCAACGAATTCTGAATGCACAACTGATGCACCTATGTGGGTGTTTCTCGAGATAGGGGTACCCCCAAATCATCCATTATTAACTATTTATAGTAATAAACCAGCCGTTTTTGGGGTTCCCTATTTTGAAAAACCACCATGTACATCTATCCCTATGTACTTCTTGTACATGAATTCTATACACTAATTACACCCGAAAGTACAAGAACACGTGCAACTATGGATGCTTATCTATATGGGGGGGCCCTCTGAATTCCTTCGCGCGTATGCGTAATATGTACCTAGCCACCCCGACAAATCTATCCACATTTGACGATGCAAATCTGGTGGGTGGTTTCAGACCATTTGATATTTTCCCCAATATAAATCAAGGGTTGCTTGGGTTGAAATGAATTTTGGTCCCTAAAATACAATTTTCCCTAGTAGCTATTAACAATTGGTTGGTTGACAGCTAGTGATATAGCTACTAAGTAGCCACTAGTCCCTATAGCTACACCCTTGATAGTTAACCCCATTTCAACCCCTAAAATAAGTTTCCCCAGTAGCTATATTCTTTTAGGGGTTGAAACCACCAAGCAGAAATGGCTCCACTACCGTCCGGTGTCTCTTCTGTCGACTCGTCCTCCAGGCGATGCATAATGACATTTCGGAGGTCACTTCACACGAACCTCCCGACTTCCCAAGGCTGAAAGTGGGTGGATCCTTTGCGTTGGGCCGTGTTGGGTATCACACTATATGAAATGATGTGACAACGGAGGCTTGGCGGCTAATGGTTGGATATACTTGGATGATTAAATGCGTGTAGATGATTGGCTAACGGTTTATTTGGCGAATGATGGAACCTTCGAGCAGCAACAATAAGGTTTTTGGGTGTTTGATGGGTGGTTCGTCAGTGGTTCGTCCTATTTAGCTGGTCATCTTACCAGTCGTGGATTACCAATGGATTATGAGGTTGAACTCCCAACAGGGGGCGAACTGAATTAAAGAACTTAGGTCGAACTGGGTGACTTAACCAAAGCGGCACTTTTTACTTTCCACGGTGCTTTTTTGCGTTGCAACTTTGGCAGTGATATACCTTCACCAGGTGAAACACCCATGGAGGGACGCCAGTTGAAGGCAATGATCATGAGCGAACCAGTTGGAGTGCACCCAAGATCTCGGAACTTTTGAACTTGAGATTTTTACATATGTAAAACAGATCTAGAATTTGAGATATCCAATGTCTATAGATATTTTGATTTTTACTTATCTATCAAAGATGCAAGACGGCCCAAGTGATTGTTTGCATTTCTCGACTGCATCGCTGCAAGCAGAATCTATCTGCAGTTCCCCAGTGATTTCACTTCACCAGCTCACCGGTCGCGAAGGGTTGTCAACAAGCTCCAAGTGGTTGATATGCTTATGCCATTGCTGGTTCATGTTGAGTAGGCTACACCATGGGCTCTTGACACAATTCACAGTGTCCAGCTTTCCATGAGCAATGGGTATCATCAAATGATTCCAAAGCTGTATTTGTTTGTATAAAGATCGTATGTTTTTGACATGCGCAGCATGACTTTGACTTCGACAGGGTGCCCCCGAAGTTATAAGTCACAAGTTGGTAAGCCATGTAGCAAGCCAGTTGTCTCTATCATACATGTAAGTAGTAGCCACCCTAATTATGTTCACCAACTTAGCTAACCAGGGGGGCCAACCTTGCCACATTCCAAGCCTTTGTTGCTTGCAGCCTAGCCTTGCCCCTTGACAGGAGCGATTTGATTCTGAAGCCAGATGAGTCGGAATGGAGCCAAAGTCGGGACTCCAGCAACAGAAAACAACAGGGTGGGTGACATGTTCATACATTTTCATCGTCGTTCTGGTCGCAATCCGCGCCATTCAATCGACCAAACTCGATCACAATAAAACGAGTCTGGTTTCAAACATTTTTTATTTTCCCTAGTAACTATTCACCAATGGTTTGTTGACTAATATTTTTCACAGGGGTTGAAACCACCAACCAGTATACCAATGTCAAAGATTCTGCAGAGATATGCTGAGCTGTGGGACTCCCTGGGTGTTGTCAGGCCTCGCTTAGGGCCCAGAAAGCCATGGATGAAAGCAGTTTTTTTCTTTGGACTCAAACCCCATGTCAATGTGTTTGAATGAAAATGCTAGCCCAAAGCCATGTCTTTGCGAAACAGTGTCAAAACATGTTTTTGGCGCAATTGTGTAAGTGGTTGTTGTTGTTCGTTGTTCGTGTTGTTGTTGTTGTTGTTGTTGTTGCTGTTGTTGTGTTTGTTGTTTGTTCTTTGTTCTTTGTTCTTTGTTGTGCGTTCTTTGTTCTTTGTTCTTTGTCGTTTGTCGATTGTTGTTGTTTGTTCGTTGTTGGTTGTTGGTTGTTGTTGTTGTTGGCGGTGCCAGTGATACTGGTGGGGTTGAAAGTGACGCTTAAGCAACCTGGCACCCAGGCCGCTACACTGTGGTAGATAAGTTGAGGTCCAAGGCTGGAAGGGGCAGCGGCGATACCAGTGGGCACTCACATGGTTGGTTTCCCTACGATTCGCATGGCTATGGGTCAATATTAAGCAACCAATTTTCTAGGGATATTCACCAACGATAGTGGGGAAACAATGGTTAATGATGAGGGAAGCACTGCCACGTGCTACTGCTACAAGAACTTGTTCGATTATTTTGGGACGTGCCGGTTCCTCTCATTCACTGAGAAACACTAGAAATTTGCAAATGGAACAACTCCTGCACGGTGACAATTGGAAATCCACTCAGTCTATGGAGTGATTTCCTCAGCTTCCCTTAGGTGGCTTAAGCTCACCATATACGATACCTACTGTATCTACTGTACGTCAACAGAAATCATAACTGGTTGGTGGTTTCATACATTCTTTATTTTCCCTAGTAATGATTAACACATGATTGGTTGATATTGGTTGACTAATATGTTTCACAAGGCCTTGGGCTCAAACCGTCTAGCCTGGTGGGACCTGTGTCTCACTGACGTAGATCAGATTGAGCCATGACAACAATGTGGAGCGAAATCTTGTGGAAGTACGACTTCTTGGGGAGTGACAACTGCATGCCAGCCTTCGATCGATGCAATCTGCTATGTGCCAACATGGTTCCTTTGGAAGGAGGACGTGTCCAAGCAGATTTGATGAACCCCGAAGGTATGAGCTCAGCTGCAGCAATCAAAGATATCATGCTGATGAACCATGACACCAAAGTTGATTCTCTCATATTGCAATGGGACACACCAAGGGAAGTCCCGACCAAGGCTTTCATCCTAGGAGCAAGAGACAACTTTTTTGGAGACAGCGATTTCATCATAGATGACACAGTGACAGTGATTCCATGTTCTTCCAGAAATGCAGATCCCCAGATGCCACTTCGAGTAGTTGAGATGTTTTGTGGAGGGATTGCAGGCTGGAGGACCGCTTTTCGTGTCCTCAGTGAAACACAGACCACACATGCACAGTTTGTTGCAATTGACCATGACATGCAGGCAGCAAGATCCTACTCGATAGCACATGACGCAGTGATGGTTGAAGGATCTTTAGCCCTACCAACCAATTACTTCATTGATCGTTCGGCTGATCATGTTGTGGTTGCCAACATTGAGGATAACCAATGGATGCCAGCAATCTCGCAATGGGGACCGGATGTGTGTGTCATGTCCAGTCCATGTCCACCATGGTCCCTGGCAAGCTCGGGACTGGGCCTCAACTGCAAACAAGGCCTCCTTTTTGCTGAGGCTATCGCAAAGGTAAAGATCTTAAGGCCATCAGTCCTTCTGATGGAGCAAGTGGGAGGATTTCAAGGGCATGCCCACTTTGAGTTGATCCAACGTCAACTGCGATGGGCGGGGTATTCCTTGAAGTGGTCTCGCAATGTCGATCTTCAATCCATCTGTCCTGTCCATCGGACAAGATGGCTAGGCATGGCAGTACGAATTTGTGATGAACAGGTTCATTTTGAGAACATGGAATTTTGGGGGGAGCAGCCCAAACATACACCCAGCACCTTTGATGCCGTGTTGAAACCTCCAGCCAGTCATGCACCTGAGCTTCAAATCGCTGAAGAAGCTCTTGCGATGGCCACAGATCGCAACCTCTTGCCTCCTGCCAAGAGGAAAGCACAGACACCACGGGAAGTGCTGCTGTCACGTTGTACCACCCCGAATCAAATTGTTCCGGTTTTCATGGCGGCATACGGAAGACAACATGAAATCAATCGGGATTTGTTGGAGAGCAAAGGCTTGATGGTTCATTTTGCTTGGGATCCAATCAATGATGCTCAACCCAGAATGTGGTCACCAATCGAGGCCTTAGCATTGCATGCTATGTGTGGGTCGGTCTTTTTGCCAACGGATCAAGAAGCTACATGGATGATCATTGGCAATCACATTGCTGTTCCCCATGCATTGGTACTTTGGGTGAATGCACTTCGATTGATGCCACATCGTTGTTCGGCCATTTCCATGGATGATGTTTTTTCCACCATGCATTCCAAGCGATTCAAACTATCTTGCCTTCAGAAAGAATCCATAGTAGGAGGACAATATCACTTTATGCCAGGATATCAGCAAGATTTTGAGACTGACCATTTGCAAGCATTGGATGCTGCAGTTGTCCAGGGATTCATGCCCCTTGGCACCACATGGCACCAGACCACGGGATTCAGGCACAGACAAGAACATGCCACTGAGGAGGATGATAGCATTCCCAGTGGACAGGACCAACCCATGCCACTGTCACAGGTGTCGCTTGCTTCATGTGCATCCACGGAACTTGAAATCAGTCCCACGCAATCATTCGTTCCAGTTGCCAGAGGACAAATTGTGAACGGAGCCCAGCATCAAGACTTTTGGTTCTCATCAGAAGTACCGATTGATGGAATCCTTGCAGTGTGGGAAGGTTTTTACATGTTGGCTGGTGATCAAGAACCTGATTCAGGATACTCATTGAGGTTGATTCCTGACCCCGATTTCATGTGTGAACCAACAAACAAATTTGAAGGGCACCTCTTGATTCTCTACCATGAAGGCAGCTTGACCATCTATTTGGATGATGATCGATCAATCGATGCTGCTACTCAACAAGGTACTTTGAGCCTTCGAGACCAATTTGGCATCATCACAGAAGGCCAATCCAAGCCGGAAACCATGATCATGACTGCTGAAGACATCCCGGATGCCAGCTCAGAATCCCTTCCTTGTCCACAATTTCTGCTTGCGGCTGATGAGGGGTGTGTTACATATGCTACAACTACCACCAAGGGAGAGCTGCAGCTTGTTTTTTCAGGAGATACCACTGCACGGCTCACCCATGTTCAGTTTTGGTCCAACATTTTGAGCCCCCGGGCACTTGATATGCTGCACCTGACCATTTCCATTTCCGAAGCTGAACATGCGCACATTCTTACATTTTGTCACAGCTCAGGGCCCACAGCATATCCATGTCCAGCCCTGCGATTGCTACTGGTTGTGAAAGCTTTTCGATACATCATGCAACCCATGAATTGTCAGTCCAGCCCGGATTCCAGAATGATCAAGATTCGATGGTTGAACCGAGAATTGTGGAAAGGACACCTGAGTGCAAGTTCACCTGTCCAAATCATCATCACATGCTGTCGCATTGCAGCTTTGTCGCTTGCAGGATACCCAGAATCCATTGGTAGATTGTTCAGAGTCATTTGCCAAGGGAAAGCAGCCATGAATGAAACCCTGTTGATCGACCTCCCGGAAACCCATGCTGATCGTCCATTGGTTCTCAACTTAGTCAGAGCTATGAGGGGAGGTGGACCCCAAAAGACTACCACCAAACAGGCCAATGTCATCCAAGTGAAGAACTCTTTGGCAAGTACCATGATTCAGGAAGGTTTTGAGTTGACCTGGATTAGTCAAGCGCTGGATCGCTTGGTGCAACATGTGGGCATTCGACCTTTGCTTCCCATCACCAACATGCCTCATAGCCAATCAAAGCTCCAGAATATTCGCCAGCTACTCACTCAGGGAGGTATTGAGATCCCCTCCATTGAACCCAAGATGACCTCCCAGCCTGCATTTCATGCGAAAACCAAACGAAAGATTCAGGGAGTTCCTGATCCACGAAATTATCAAGTACAGGATGGCAGCCTTTTGTATGAAGATGGTGATGTTGCTACCCAGTTGACTGAGTTCTCCACCCACCAGCGTGGGTTTTACCTGGCCTCACAAGAAGAGGCATGGCCATGGCTGAAAGATGGCACCAAGCTTACCTCTGATGAAACTGCGATCCTGATTTTTGGCACCCCACAATTCTCCGGTGGCTTGGAGGGAAAGCAGGTTACACTACCATGCATTGATGACCAACAGAGGTCTGTGCTGGTTGCCTTTACGATGTTTCAGCTTGGTGAAAAGGCGATTCGTACCAAGGAGTGGGATAACCAAAAAGTCCCCCAAGATCAAGCGGAATTGATCGCTCTCACCCTGTGGCGAAGTGACTGGGAATCACAGTGGGCACAAATCTCAGCCAACCCGTATTTGTTTCTCCGCAACTACCTTGGTTTGGGATCCTCCATTGTTGCAATGTGGGGCAAAAGCTTTCGTATGGGGAAGAAGACAACAACACCAAGTGAAGCATCTTCTTTACAGGTGCATTGCTCCATACAGGCTGACGCTGTGACCAATATGTTGCGAAGTTCGGGGTACAATCATGTGTGGGCAACTCCAAAAACCCCCAATGGCAAGCCCAGTGATCAGTGGAAATTGCTATGGTTGGCAGCGGACACAGATATGCCGGCAACCAAAGTTCTCGCTGCAAAGATGACAGGAGTTGCGGGCTTGGCTAAGAGTGGAAATCGATTGGCCATTCGAATCAACTCTGGAAGTTTTGCACAATGTTGGAAAGTTCTCCATCCTGATGAAGAGGTACCACAACAGATTGCCACGGATCATTTGTATCGCCTTGATAGTTTACCTTTTGGTACCACTGCATCCATGATATCATCCTGGGGCCAACACCAGGGGTGGCAAATCAAACCAATCCGGGCTCTTGGTCCGAAAGGATGGCTGGTCGGGAGCCCTGATCACCCACGGAACCAACAGATGGCCTTCAACGGGGCACCCATTCTCACCAGGTATGTTCGACCGAGGATGGATGATCGGGAGAACCCGATTGTAGCAGGACCAAGGCCTACTTTTCACAAGGCTGCACAGAAAGCACCGCCATTGCCTCCGTTGTCTTCGGATCCTTGGGCTCGCTGGGAAGGACCTCAGCAATCTAGGGCTCCGGGGCCACATGTGACTCCTGCGACCCCCCAGGCTGCTGGTTTGGGACCTACGGATCAAAGGTTTCAGACCCATGAAGAACGGTTTCAGAAGTTGGAGGAATCCATGGCCAAGATGCAATTGCACTCCGAGCAACAGCATGCAGAAGTTGCCAATTTGCACCAGACAATCGTCAAGAATGAAACACAAATGAAAGCACATGTTGATGCTAGCATCCAGGGTCTTCGTCATGAAATCGGCGAGAGTTTCAATCAAGCCCTGGGGAAACAAAGCTCCCATTTTGACGATGGCATGCGTGAGTTGAAACAGTTGATTTTGGCCGCCAAGCGAAAACAGCCCGAAGGGGGCGATGAAGAAATGTGACAGGAACAAACCTTCTGCATTTGTAAACTTCCTTTTTGTGCGTGTCTCTTGTTGTGCCATGTCCATTTACAAATGCAGACCTGGGGTATTCATATGCTGGGCATATGGGGGAATCGTCGTTTTTGCCATGGCCATTTTGGCCTTTGTTTACTTGTTCTCTGTCATCGTTTCCAAGCCAATCCTAACAATGGGATCCGTTTTGGAGAGGCCGCAAATCCCGGGCCGAACCTGCAGGTTGCCTCTACCATGATAACCATAGGATTGTGCAATCCAACTGTTTTGCATGCCAAGCAAGACGTGTGCTATAATCTCATGCAGGAATATGAGTGTGATGTGCTCACACTATCGGAAACAGCTGCTACCAAGAGCACGCAAAGTCATTTTGGGCACTTCATGAAGTCAAAGGGCTACAATGTGCTGTGGTCTCCCCCGGTTGAACCTTTGAAGACCACCAAAACTGCAACTGCACACAACCGTGGCCAAGCTTCTGGAGTCGCCATCTTTTCACGTTTGCCAATTCGTAAGTGTCGCAATCCAATCACATCGCAATGGTCATGTAGTACTCGTATTGTTCATTCTATTCTGCAGCTAGGTGCCACAGCTATTCAAGTGATAGCCTTGTATGGGAAAACCATGTCCCTCCCAGGAGCGGGACCATATAATGATACGCTGTTGCAACAAGCCATGGAGCAGGTTAAGCTGGTTCCCCTGCCTTACATAATATGTGGCGATCTCAACCAGTCAGTTGAATCCTTTGCAATGTGGCCGCATCTCCACCAGCAGGGTCATCAACATTTGGGATCACTCTATCGATGTCTCACAGGCCAAGAGTTCCCTGCCACGTGCATGGAAACTACCTCCCCTGATAATGCTATAGTGTGCCCACAACTTGCAGGTAAGATCACCGACATCAAGGTTGGTTCCCCCGACTGGTTGGCAACGCATAGGCCTGTCATCTTCAAGTTGCGTGTTGACCAGGATATAGCTTTCAAGAGTCACATCATTTTTCCAAGGCAATTTCCCAACATAGCCTTGCAGAGAGATGGTTTTTTGGCTGCCCTTGACAGCTCTCCTTATCCGAATACACCTGCAACAGATTTGGAGGAATGGGGTCACCGCATTGAAAAGGTGGCTGCAACAGCCATCCGGGGAGGTCACACCTCTCTCCCTGCCACGTCACCTTTGCCAAGGTCCTTCAAGGGGAGATGTAGACCCAGGAAAATCACCAAGAGCCCTGTAGTTTCCATGGTGCCGAGAGCACGACAAGGGGAGTTTGAACCCTCTTCCGAAATCACCACCATGAGAACTCAGAGACAAGTGAAGCAACACAGACGTATCGTTTCATTGGCTGCCAAGATACGAACCCACCTTGCCAAACCTTTCTTGTTGAAGCGGTATCAGGATATTTTGGAAGAGTGGGCGGTTATTCGCAAATCAAATGCCTTTGGCTTACCATTCATTCACTGGGTGTATGAAGAATTGCCTGAGCTTCCTCCTCCGGCCTTTCCCACACCTGATCTTGAGTGGTTGCATTCTGTGTCCCAGTACACCAAGTTTTGCGTGGAAGCCAGTGTGCGAGAGGATCGCAGGAATCTTGTAGCTAAAGAAGCTTACAATCGTCACTTGGATCAGAAACATGGTAGTAGTAAGTTAGCTTTTGCCAGAGTGAGAGGTCCAGGCAAACCAATGGTCCGGGAGCTTTGCCATGAGGTCTCTGACACAGGACTCACAGTTCCCCTTGCACCTGGACGCTATGAAATCTATGTTTCCCCTAGAGCACTTCGAGCAATTGATTGTTCATTCCCCATGAAAGTTTCTGAGGCCACAGGACGGGTTGTTGCAATCCATGATGCTTACTTTCTTTTTGAAACTGATTTTCAAGAGGTTTTGCCCCAGGAAGCTCAGTGTCATCAGATACAGCATATCGTGCACCAGCCCGATGTTGCACAGCACTTGACACGTTATTGGCAGCCCATATGGCAATCCACCCCTTTGGAGACAGCGTTTCTTGATGAGGAAACCACTTCGTTTGACTTGCAACACGTTCAACCAGTGCCAGGTCACATCCGGGTTGACCTCTCAGACATTTCGTTGTGGGAGAAAGCCATAGCAGAACTGCCTGCAGGATCAGCTAGAGGACCTGACGCAGTGAGCTCACAGGAGCTCAAAGATCTTCCCCGCCCAGCCATTGCTGACCTTGCCCAAGTCTTGCAAAGATACCAGTATGGGTTCCCATCATGGTATATGGTTGGATATACATGCCCTCAGAGCAAGATTGAAGGCATCCCAGAAAGTTGCCAATCAAGACCGATAACTGTTTTGAGTCAGACTTATCGGTTGTGGGGAAAGGTCATCTATATGCAAGTTAGTGCTGTCCTGGGAAACCACTTACCTAATGGTATCACTGGTATGCTCCCTGGCAGAGGGGCCCAATCAGCTTCTTTTCTCTCACAGTACCAACTGGAGCGATCACGAAAGAGGGGATTGCGCAGAAGCGGCATGACACTCGATCTGAAGAAATGTTTTAACAATCTTCTCTGGCCTTTTGTTTATGCCATTTTGCTGAAGCTGGGCCTGCCAAAACATATCTTGACCCAATGGATGCGATCAATTGTCAATATGGAACGCTGGTGGATGTTAGGTTCCTATGTGGCGGTTTCTTGCACCAGTTCAGTTGGACTCCCAGAGGGCGACCATTTTTCGGTGCTCTCAATGCTAGCTGTCGCGTCATACTGGGTATGGAATATGATGTCAGCACTGCCAGATTGCGCTGATCTTGCACTGAGTGCCTATGCTGACAATTGGTCATGCTCATGTGAACAAGCCACCTCTCACGAGGCTGCCCTTGAATGTACCATCACCACATGTCGCTTAGCAGGGCCCCCAATAGACTGGTTGAAGACTTGGTATTGGGCAATTCACACCACTGATGCCAATCTCATTGCACAATACCTTCATAACCTTGTCGACAACGCAGTGCCAGTCAGGAAACACACAGCAGCGGATCTGGGAGTGCAGTTGCACTATTCGGGTCAGGTTTCCACAGCTTTAGCCAAAGAACGACAGGCTAAAGGACTTGCCCGACTTCAGCGACTCCAGGCCATGCCACATAGTCACCAAATTAAGGAACACATGATCGCTTCGAGTGTTCTCCCAGTGATCCTTCATGGCATTGAAGTTAGACCCCTTGCACATGATACCCTGGAAACTTTGAGGGGGCGAATAGCTCGCGCACTGCTAGGTCCCTCCCCGCAGATGACACCATGTATTGCCCTTTCCGTCACCCTCACACAGATCCTTGATCCGGAGTTTCACATGATGCTACGTATACTGTTGAGT
Organism: Symbiodinium kawagutii; assembly: GCA_009767595.1. NCBI lineage: Eukaryota > Dinophyceae > Suessiales > Symbiodiniaceae > Symbiodinium > Symbiodinium kawagutii. The sequence goes on along the minus strand of VSDK01010117.1, from coordinate 452,455 downwards.
GCTAGGAGGTTTCTTCAACAAGCTTCCGACTGGGATCAGCTGTGCTTTTTGGAAGATGTCATCAACACCAACTGTACGGTTGCCAATGTCAAGGGCCCAGCTGCTGCCCTAGCATATGTGCTTTCAGAGTTGGACTGGAGACTCTCCATCGAAGGTCTCTTGCAGGTGACAGCTTTCATTAAGATTTCGTTTTTCAAAACCAGCAAAAAGAGACTGCGAAGGTTTTTGGAAATAGCTTGGTTTGATAAGCTTATCCTGATGCGAAGTAATCGTACTAAGCATTTTCATAGTGGTGACATCTCTCGCCCAGACACAGTGGCGGTTTTGAAGCGCCTGCCTTTGCAACAAGTACCTCAGGCTATCAGACACATGAGCTTCTGTGCTCAGGATGGCCAACAGCGCACACACTGGCATGAACATGATGATGGCAAATGCATTCTCTGTCAAGAGGATGACACACGTACACATAGACTGCTAGAGTGCGAAGTTGGACAGGAAACACGGTTGTCATTCCAAGATACCACGATGAAGGTTCCAACATGGCGGAATTTTCGGTAGTCAAGGTTCATCCGTTTCGTGATGCATTGTTAGCACTGCACTTTGACACATGTCATGCCATCATTGCCCAGGCTGCCTTAGACTATGTCCATGCACGACAAGCAGCCAGCTTGCCGGTAGTTTGGTACACAGATGGTTCATGTCAACATCCTCGTAGCTTCACCTGTAGGTATGGAGCTTATGCAATCGTTTTAGATCTTGCTACCACAGATGCCCAACGATGTCATGCAGTTTTCACTCAGGGTCGGTTCCATGATAACCTGCCAACTTTTGCATGTGTAGGAGCTGCCAGAACCCAAGGGGAACAAGACATTCTCAGAGCGGAATTGCTGGCGGGAGCATGTGTCCTCCTTCAGGGGCGCTATGGTGACCTCTTCATGGATAGCACGTCGGCTCTCCGCCTCTTGCGTCTTGCCCTGCAGGTGCCGCGCTGGCAACTTCTGGCTACTCATGAGCATTGTGATGTTTTGATAGATGTTTGGGAACAACGTCACTCCATATCGGTTAAGCTGCATCACGTTCGAGCCCATGAAGAACACAACCTGCAGCTGCCACCGGTGGAGCGATACCGGTCTTGGGGAAATGCCTATGCAGACTCCAGAGCCAAGCAGACAGCAGAGAGCTTTTTGCCTGGATTTGCTCAAACTTTGGAGGACTTTTATCAGGATCATGTTTTGCAACAGGACATGCTTGAGATGGTTCTCAACCTTCATTTTGCGCTGCAACCAGTACGAGCTCAGGCTGCTGTAGCCCAGGCGGTGGAGACACCGCACCAAAGGACTGCGCAGGATATTCTGACAGCGTTTTCGCAATGGCAGCTAGATGCAAGCCGAACTTTCCCTGCACCTGAGACGATGCCGTTTCAGCAGCGCTGCTCCTGGGGCCTGCCCTCGGCTCGAGCGATGCTGCAATGGCTTTCACGAATACAATGGCCTTTGGAACCTGGACAGGGTCCTCTTGGCCAGGACACTGGCACGACTTGGGTGGAGCTCTTTCTCAGTTTCGCCATCGACCAGCAGCAACTGGTACCAGTGATCCGTCAGGCAGATTCTGGGGAAGCCAAGGTTGTTCAGTTAGGCTCTCATGCTGCTGCGGTGGAATACCAGACGACGGTGTCAGAGCAGGCACAAAACCTTCGTCTACTGCTTGACAACGTGCAGGCTCTACAAGTGGACAGGTTGTGGCCAGGATCGGCACGGCGCAAAGTGGAGGCGCTTTACCTCCAAGGCCACAGTGGCTTTGTTCAAGGCATCTGCTGCAGACCAGTTTTACCAGGACAATTACAGGTGGCCACATTGCTTCAGGAGCATTTTCGTCAATCGAAATCACTGGATTGGCTCCCGGTGCTGCCATTGATGGACCGGCCCACTGTGATCCTGGAAGATTCATGGACGGTACGAACCAAGAAAGCCAAGAATGCGATGTATCATGTGAGAAAGTTGCGACCCTGATCCGAACAAAACGTTCGTCGATCTGAGACTTCAAGGACATGCAAAGAGTTGCTTCAACGCGGCTTTGCCGCTGGGGAGCAGCTCCGGACAGGAAGGGAGAGATAATATGTTTCACAGGGGTTGAAACCACCAACCAGATGATGTGTTGAAACCTGCAGCAAGAGACATCGTGTCAGACATTGGAGACATCGTGTCAGGGCATCACATGATGTTGGAAGAAACTGCCAAGGCGGAGCTTGAAGTCTTGCGCTTTAAAATCTTGGATGCGCTTGCAAACATGTGTATATGCATTGTACATGTGCCCTGGACACAGCAGTGCACATGCACTATACAGTGTATATATATATATGTGTATTTGATATTTATATGATTCTATTTTACTGATATATATGAATATATGGAAATATGTATTTTGAAATATGCATATATATCTTTTTATGTTTAAACAGATTTAGATATTTACATATATATATATATGTATACATATTTTTGTGTATACCGCTAAATATGTATATGTATACATACGTACATATATGTTATAATATGTACTTCTTGCATTTCACTGAAGAAATTTAATGAATCGTATCAGATGGATAGGGATCACATGAATCGTATCCTGTGAATAGGGGTTCTTGTTGATGTTGTCACCTGCCTTTGTTGCTTCCTGCAGGTGGTCGAGGGTCGAATTCGGATCAAGGAGTATTTCCAGGACGCGAGCGCTCCCATTGGGGGCTAGCTGGCAACCCGCGAAACGCCTCAGGTTTCCTTTGTCGATCCTTGTTTTGTTCATTGCAAGGGCCTTAATAAGCTAAAGCTACATTTATGCAATTCTGGCATGTTAAATCATGTTTGGGTCCATCAACTAAAATGGTTGACAAAGCATCACGGCGGTTTATCAAAATTCTGAGGTCAAATCTCAACTGATCCGGTGGGTATCAGTATTGATCACTGAGAAATGCCTGGTCTAACTATGAAACATTAGTCATGGTCATTAGATTTGGTCACTAGATTGGTCACCCTAACATGGTCATTAGATTTGGGGTGCCGTTCAATCCCGAAGGGCCCCAGGGAGCTGCCAATTGACAGCAGCGTGGGAGCCACCGCATCGAGCGATCTGCAGAGGGACGGGGCTCGAAGCGGAAAATTCGTCGACTTTGAATCGCGGCCGCCGAGCCATGGATGCAATGCCTTCTTGCACGTGGTCCCGACGCTCGGCACCACTGCTGAACGAATGTATGAACCATACAAGTACACAATACTGAATGTATCTATCTATCCATCGATCAATCAATCTATCTACCTATCTATCAATTGATCTATCTATATACATGTATTTGCACATACATATACATATATGCATGTATATCTACATGTGTCACATATGGTTGTTTCATGGTGTTTCTCAAGATGGGGGACCCACAAATTGCCCCAAATAGTTTGTTTTAGATGATCCGTCTGTGTTTTTGGGTTTCCCCATTCTGAGAAACACCCATATCAATATATTTCTGCCTATTGTTTAAAGATATATGTATATATATATTTATATAACCAGATATTGTATGCATTCCTTTTTTTTATATATATATATATATATACAGATATATTTGTATATATGTATTGATACAGATAGATCCATAGGACAGATTCGTACAGATACTGTTCCAATAAGCACGTGGATGCATCATTTTAGATAATTACAAAGATCAGAGAAATCACATTGCCCAGATGGATGAATCGATAGATGGACATGTAAGGCTACTAGGTTGGAGTATGCAGAAAAGATAGATGAGATAGATTGATAGATGAAGAAACAGACAGGCATATGAACAGAAACATGGGCAACATGATGTATGAATAGATAGATTGGTAGCTTCGGTAGGTACAAAGGTAGGCAGAGAGATGTGCATAGAGAGAGTGACAGCATAAATCTTGGTTTCCATGGGTTTCCCTGAAAAAGATATACGAACTCTGCATGCTCTTTGTTGCACGGCCTGCAAAACACTGAGCAGGTGATACTCAAAGCAGGTCATAGGAAGCTCTGATATGAAAGGTCAACAGCAGAACAACAGCTCTGACCTTTTCGGTTGTTTCCTCCTGTTGACCTCAAAGCTGAACTTTTGCGAAAGAGGTCAGCATTCCTATGCTTCCACGGCTGCAAGCTTCTCACATGCCGAGCCGGAGGTGCAGGGAGTGCACTATCGTTCCAGTTGGTCAGGACTTGGGTTACAACTCACCATCTAAGAGAATGGTTAAGCAACTACCACAAGGTGTTACAGCCATTAATACTGATTAATTGTAGGGGATAAGTTCATCAGCAGTAATGGGATACACCAACTACATGGGTGGTTTCTCGAGCCAGTTTGGGGTACCGCTGAATCATGGTTGATTCATTAATAATACCTCTTGATTCCTACAGTATAATGGATGATATCTGAGGGGTTCCCCTATTTTGAGAAACAACCAACTATCCCCTGGTTGGCATTGAAGATGAATGATTGAGTGTCACCATGATTGTCACGGCTGGTGAATTGCCAAACAATGACGCTAAATCACTGTTGGTGACGGATTAGTGATGCATGGTGATGATTGATGATTGTGATTGATGGCTACTACTGGTTAATGACAATGAATGGTGATAATGGTTACCCTCTCGGAAGCTAAGATGGATCCAGTCAATAGGCTATTCAAACCAGAAATCCATCTTCCGATCCCGACGTCGTGAGGTATCTGGTAGTTTTCCCGGGTGTATTGTACTTATCTGACTTACAAGCGGGGTTCCAGCCCAGTTCTGATCTGGGAGCAATAGCTAATACACGCATCTCAAGGATTAGTTCCGGAGATTCTTCGATTGGGTTCTTCCTTTTCTTGGCAGCAACTTCACGAGCGAAATAGATCGCAGTCAGGAAAGTCATTTTTACTTGATTGGTGGTGTCAAACATTTTGTATTTTCCCTAGTAATTATCACAAATCGTTGGTTAGTTGGCTAATATTTTTCATGACGGGGTTGAAACCACCAACCAGTTCTTCGTTGTGTCTTCAGATTACGTTGCTATGCCATGCCTTTTGATCGCCAGGCTTGAACACACGGAAATCGTAAGCGAGGTTAGACTCTTCTGAGGCTGTTTCCAAAATCCAAAACTGGTTGATGTCTTTTTTCCTAGGAATTATTCCCCAAACAGTGTGTGCACTATAGGGGTTCTTACGGTAATGGAAAAGGTCCTGGTGTAGATCCAGGTGTGCTCGCTCGCGTGCGGCTAATTCGTGTACCCTTTCGTCAAAAACGTTCGCCCATCTTCCGTTTTCGACAGAAGCCTAGCACGAAACTGTTGCCCGGAGACCTCTCTTCGGGAGCTGCGTTCTCGCCTGCGTGCCGTGTCCATTTGTTGGTCAATGTGCATTTTACGTGGCAGGCGCAAGGGAAAGCTCACTTTTGTCCCTCTTGGGCATTAGGAATCTGTGGCAGGCGCAAGGAATTCTCACTGTTTCCCAAAACGTGTAACTGTCGTCGATTTTGCGACGTTGCAAAAACGCTGGCAGGCGCACACAAAATGAGCGTGTCCGAAAACATCGACTTTTTTCGTGACAGGTGCAGCATTTCGTGATCTTGAGCTCTCTTTTGGTGACCTCGAAACGCTCGTTTCGTGAGACTGTCGTCATTTTTGCATCTGCTATGTCGAGATCATTTTTCGTGACAGGTGCAGGACTTCGTATGCCTCGGGATCACTTTTTCGTGGCAGGCGCAGCATTTTGCAACATAAACGCTTGAAATCGCAAATCGCA
>VSDK01010117.1:421562-446177 GCA_009767595.1 Symbiodinium kawagutii | reverse complement strand
ATGTGTGCTCTCATATGTGTGCTCTCATATGTGTGCTCATATGTGTGCTCTCATATCTGTGCTCTCATATGTGTGCTCTCATGTGTGTGCTCATACATGTGTGCTCTCATATCTGTGCTCTCATATGTGTGCTCATACATGTGTGCTCAAATGTGTGCTCTCATATGTGTGCTCTCATGTGTGTGCTCGTACATGTGTGCTCTCATATCTGTGCTCTCATATGTGTGCTCTCATATGTGTGCTCTCCTATGTGTGCTCCCACAAATGTGCGCTCATATGTGAGCTTTCATATGTGCGCTCTAAAATGTGTGTTCTCATACATGTCTGAATTCATACCTGTGCTCTCACATGTGTGCTCATATCTGTGTGTGTTCTCATATCTGTGCTCTCATATGTGTGCTCATACATGTGTGGTCAAATGTGTGCTCATATGTGTGCTCTTACATGTGTGCTCAAATGTGTGCTCTCACATGTGTGCTCTCACATGTGTGCTCTCATATCTGTGCTCTCCTATGTGTGCTCTCAAATGTGTGCTCATACATGTGTGCTCAAATGTGTGCTCTCATATGTGTGCTCTCATATCTGTGCTCTCATGTGTGTGCTCTCACATGTGTGCTCTCATATGTGTGCTCTCATATGTGTGCTCTCATATCTGTGCTCAAATGTTTGCTCATTTGTGTTTTCTTAGATGTGTGCTCTCATATGTGTGCTCTCATTTGTGTGCTCTCGTATGTGTTCTCTCATGTGTGTGCTCATACATGTGTGCTCTCACATGTGTGCTCTCATATGTGTGCTCTCATATGTGTGCTCTCACATGTGTGCTCTCATATGTGTGCTCTCTCATGTGTGCTCTCATATGTGTTCTCTCATGTGTGTGCTCATACATGTGTGCTCTCATTTCTGTGCTCAAATGTGTGCTGTCATATGTGTGCTCTCATATCTGTGCTCAAATGTGTGCTCTCATATGTGTGCTGTCACCTGTGTGCTCTCATATGTGTGCTCTCATATGTGTGCTCTCACATGTGTGCTCTCATATGTGTGCTCAAATGTGTGCTCTCATATGTGTTCTCTCATGTGTGTGCTCATACATGTGTGCTCTCTTATGTGTGCTCTCATATCTGTGCTCTCATACGTGTGCTCTCATATGTGTGCTCTCACTTGTGTGCTCTCAAATGTGTGCTCTCACATGTGTGCTCTCATATGTGTGCTCTCACATGTGTGCTCTCATATTTGTGCTCTCAAATACATGCTCTTGCTGTGTCCTTTTCCCACTTCCCCCCATCTCATTGTTTGGGGTCTCTTGCCGGGATAATAGTCGTTATTACTGGTTGATACTAGTGCATCATAAGCAACAATAGTGGTCGAACAACTACATCTGGTTGGTTGTTTGATTCAAATGTTTTATTTTCTTACATGTATTACCAGGGTTGGCTGGATGACAAGCATATTTTTCAATGGGTCATAACCACCAACCAGAAAATATATTGGAGTTCAGAGGGCCCCCTATGGTTTGAGAAGCACCGACATGGCTGGATGGTGATCATAAGATCCATTGGTTCCCATTGGTCATTAACAAGCCAGTTGGTCATGTTCAGATACCACTGATCCTATAGGATCACCATGGATTAGTCACCATGAATGAGCAATCATGACCACATGTGACCACTATCGCCTTCCAAATCTCTACCAGCTTCACTGCTGATCACTCATTTGCAGGTCAATGATGAAACCGCCGTCCCGGGTCCTTCACTTAGAAACCTTTCGGGTTGCGGTGAGGTCGACAGGGGAATTTCTAGACAGCGGTGTGAAAACCTAGCCGGGTTGGTAGTTTTTGACAGGGATTATAACCAACTTTATAACCATTAACAGCGGTTAATTAAGTACTGGCTGGTGATTTTAAACATACCTTGCTTTCCCAAATGTATTAACACCTAGTTGGTTGCTTGACTAACACAGGGGTTGAAACCACCCACCAGCGAGCAAAGTATGCAGAAGGGTCAATGACTTTCATTCCATCTGCTGGACCAAGGTAGTGATGAGCACCCAGCCTTTGCCATGCTTAGTGGCGATGAACATCCATCAGCCTACGCACTGTCGGATGACGAAACCGCATTGGAGGCAGCTGCCTCAGGGTTTGGGGGTGGGGGAGTAAAGTGTTTAATTGTGCATTTTGTGAGCCATTTTTGTTGGGGAAATATTCACAGGCTGCGCCACTTGAAGTGTTTGGTTTGTAAATGATATTATCCAGTGGAACGGTTTGCATAGCGGTGCTCTGTGCTGCCTTGTTGTTGCTACTGGTTCGTACCTTCGATTGTTGAGGTCGTTGTGGGGAGAGGAATTGGCCAAACATTTCCTCACTGGGATTTAATGATTTATATAAGCTACCAGAGATGGGTGTTATAGATGCAACTGCTAGCCCACCACCAGGTTGATCATCACTGATGCGTTGGGAACTAATCCCAGCTAAAAGAAATAGAAGATGCTGGTAAGTTCTTGGTGCTTAGGGCAAGTCCAAAATCTTGCAGGGGTTGTACCACTGTTCCTTTGTTTCTATTGTGGTTGTCATAGCCATGGGTGCCTATTGTTGATGAAAAAAATGCCTGCACTGGTTGTTGGTTTATGGGTCATTATGTATTTGCCGTTTTACGAGCCATTGCTACTTGCCGAATTCGTTTATCAACAATCGTTAATTACTATCCATCCTCAACCACCAGTTCAAGCTTGGCTAACCATGCATGAAGCATTGTCAAAACATGGTCCAGACATTCACTCTGAACCTTTACTCACCATGGCCACCACTGTTAACCAAACCTGATCATAATGTTGATCCCTTAGCCACATCAGCCATCAGCCGAAGGCATGATTGACTCTGATTCTGAACCGCCACTTGATGGTTGATCATAACACATATACTTAATATGAATTATGAGCCAAACAAATCTTAACATCCTTGACCAGTTATGATATGCTTAAACCATTACACAGCTGACCAGTCATGCCCAGCGATGCCGCGGTTCCACCGCAAGGCTGACCTGATCAGCTGCGCCATCGATGTTCTGCAGCGCGCCCTTCGGAACGCGGCAGGCGCGGCGCCTGTTTCAAGAGCTGGGGACATGGAATGGCTGCAGATGGCTGATGGCTGATGGCTAGCTAGTTACCATGGCTGCAGGGTGGCTTATAATGGCTCATGACGGCTGATCATAATGGCTGATCATAATGGCTTATCATGGCTTATCATGGCTTATCATGGCTTATCATGGCTTATCATGGCTACAGGATGGCTTTTACTGACATAAGTATGATACAGTATGATATAGGATGATGGCTTTTGATGGCATATGATACTTTTACGCTTTCCATTTGACCGTGATGGTACTCTTGATGTTCCATGATTGCTGGTTGATTTACCATGATGACTCATGCTTGAGAGTGGTGTATGATAGGGGATTAGAAACCACCGATAGCAATCCATTTTGGTTGAGCAGAACCGCTTGACAAGTACTTGATCAACTGGCCGTCGGTTGAGAGTGATTCAGAGCCAAGGCTGCCCTAGATCCCTCGAAAGGAGGAGCAAGCCATCCGAGCTACCAGGGGTGACCGAACCAAAGGGCGGTACCAGTCAGCAGCATGAGAAGAAGCACCAGCAAAAATCAACAGCCACCCATTCAAAGGAAGGGTCAAGACACCATGGACTATCCACTCGGGAAGTTCACATCCACCTGGGATGTTTGCAAGTCACACTATGACGGGTCAGCCAAGGTGTTGAATGTTTTACGATCTGCGCAGGTTTCCGAAGGCTGTGATTTGTTGACGTGTAGAAGCAGGCATGTACATTGCCACCGGCTTCATGATCGTGGATTTTGCACACAACACGATCCTGTTTGTACCCTGCCATGTCCAAATCATTTAGATTAATGATTTAATGTAGGTGTTTCTCAAAATACAGGAACCCCCCAAGGCATCCTTTCTGAACCATTTACAGTAATAAACCATCCATTTGAGTCATTTGAGGCGTCCCCCATTTTAAGAAACTACCCTATAGCAATGCAGCGGTTCTTGTTTATATAGTACCTTTTGTACCTATTTCAACTTGAAGTTTGGCACATTCTTGTTACCTTGGCACGTCACCTCGCTGTGATCCGGATGTCACCAAAGATGTAACTGCCATACCATGAAATTGAAGATGCATCAACTCCCGTCAAAAGAAAACCTGAAAACTCCAAACTGGGGGCAGTTTCTCGTATAGCAACTGCACTTAGTCATCGGTTATACCTATTGACTATTGACATCAACAACTCTATATTAACCAATGGTTGACTGTTGTTAGTTATGCCATGTTATACCTATTTGTATACCTTTTATTGACACCAAAACTGCTGCTATACCATGTCGTACCTATTTTATACCTGTTTTTAACACCAAAACTGCTGTAACACCGTGTTATACCGATTTTTAACGCCAAAACTGCCGTTGAAAGTTTTTGTGTCACGTGCAGTTGCGGCAAAGTCAACGGGACAACAGGCGATGCAGATGAGAGCAACTGGAGGCCTCGGCGGCGCCGAGGATTGCCCAACCTTTCACCTGCCCGCAATATGCCAAAATAACATGAACATGTGTATGTAAAAAGATAACTCTATATAGATATGTGTATATATATATATATTTACCTATCTATGCATATTGATATATTGATATGTATGTATAGTTGATATATATATATATATAATATGCTGTGCTTTTCATATCATATATCTAGATTGCATAGATATTCTCTATAAACATCAAGTAAAGCTCATTCTGCGACTTGTAGGTGTGAAGCAGGTATCATCATTTTACGGGTGAACACTTTGGAGTTAGCTCCTAGCTATGCTAATACTCCCAATCATCAGCAGCTGCCAGAGTGCACCTTTTATGTACCGACGGTAGCTGTGGAACCAGAATTAGTTACTGTAGACGCGGTCCATGTTTGGAGAAGTGCAGATGTTGTTTACTTTTGGTCTCCGTTTCTGGTTTTCAGTTGGAACTTCAATTCGGGATGCTTGGTGGGTACCACTTTGGCCCTATGATTGGTATCAACCATTGATAGGGGGAAGGCTTTCGTGGTTCGTTTGGTCTGGTCACATGAGCCAGAACAATGACACTTGCCGAAGGATTGTTAGTTTCTGGTTTGAATTGCTCGTAAGTTGTTGGTATCCAACGTATAATTTGAACCCGGGACTGATAGTCCTCTGGTTGATTCATATGGGGTACCCCCTAAAAGCCAACTGGTTCCCCATAAGAATGGAAAGCCCGCTTAAAAAACCAAGGGTTAATCACTATTCTTGGCTGCTCTCCCCTTATTATTACAAGGCTTAGAACCCTTGTCAACCACTATAAACCTATGGAATCCAGCGGCTCATCCGCTCATCCGGGGTTAATGGTTAATAAGGCTTGCAACGCCATTTTATGAGATTGATAAAGTTTATGTACTATATAGCCCTTATTAACCACTATAATCTCTGTAGTGCTTATGACCACTATCATCCCACTAATCTCATAATTTTGTATGATGCTATATATTGCAATCTCATCAACCACTATAATCTCATACAATTTGCAGACCATTGCTTCGTCGGGATGACATCATACCCAGTTGGGAGCTGCACTGCGGGGTCCGCTACTGAGCTCCGCGGCTGGTTAGCTCCGCGGCTACCGGAGATAGCTGTCCTGGATAGCCCTGGTTGATCATGAATGTATGTGTTTATATGTATATACGTATATATGTATACCTATTCAAATATAGCTATATATTATTATTATTACTATTATTGTTACTATTATTCTTATTATCATTATTGTTATTATTGTTATTACTATTATTATTATTATGATTATTAGTATTATTATTATTATTACTATTATTATCATTTTTTTTTATTATTATCATCATCATCATTATGATTATCATTATTATCATCATTATTACTATATTATTATTACTATTATTATTATTGTTATTATTATCATCATCATCATCATCATTATGATTATCATTATTATCATCATTATTACTATATTATTATTGCTATTATTATCATCATTACTATTTTTATCATTATTATTACTGTTATTATTATTATGGACATATTGATGTTCACATACACATCAAAATCTATACTTCGGAAAAAAATACTTTAGGAGTTACACTGGTTGGTCTATCAAGTTCTAGTGTAGCCCATCAGCCATCAAAGCAGTCAGCTGGTTGTTAATCTATTTGCTTAAGTACTCAGTGATAGTTTATTGCTATAAAAATGGTGGGTAACAGGGGACCCCAAAAACTTCGATGTCTCAAAATAGAGGACCCAAAAAACGGTGGGCCATTTCTAAAAATGATCCAAAATTAGATGATTTGCTCAGACTCGCCGCCAGGGGGATATTGGATTTTGAACTTCTGCCATTGTGCGACCAATCAACGTCTGTCAGCAACGCTGTTGCAGCGATTATTCCTTCTGATTGGTTTGAAAGTGACTGGACCGCTTTTCAGCTGGTGAACATTGTGGGGCCGGAGTTGGGGGGGATTTGGAGTGACCCGAGCATTTGAAAGCTTGGTGCTCGTTGTTTGGATCTTTCAAAATCTCCTTTTTGGCTTCATGATTCAAGCATTTTGTTTATATGGCAGTGGGTCAATATTAACCAACCAACTAGTGGAGGATTTACCAACAATAATAAGGGCGAACAAAGGTTGATGATTTGTTGGCATTTTGTTTACAAAAGGATGGGATGATTTGTTGAAATGATGCCCATGGTTTTTTTGGGACGCAGTCCAACTACCAACCAGCAACTGGTTGACAGTCCTTTGAAGAATTGTCAGGAGCCAAGGCATAGAGTTGCTGTGTCTGACCACCGATTTGCCAGCCACATGGGTGGCTTCTCAAGTCATAGGGGACCCCACAAATCATCCATCATTACTTATTTTTAATAGTAAACCAACCATTTTTGGGGGTCCCCTATTTTGAGAAACCACCATTTACAATAATTGATAAAGCAACCCAATGAGTCACCCACATATTCAAGTTCTCTCTTTGCAAATCGCACCTCACAGGGGATAGACTGACATTTGATACTTGTGTTTTGCCACATCCCGACGACCATGAATCGGTGGCTGGTACTTGTGGGGCCCAGAAGCCCGGGTCAGAATTATCGACCCTGCAGACCCTGCACTGCCGGGCTACTCAAGTCCTTATACGCTCCTCAAACTTTGCTGCTGGATAATACCTGATTTATACTTAGATGTTCCTAGTTAATTAGTCACTTGTTATCACATGTCTGTTACTACATGTTACTTCCAACGGTTGTAGGGGTTGGTTCCCCCAGCGTCTAGGGTTCATTCTGATTGTCAGATGTTGTCAGTTCTAACCCGAGCTGGGCAAAGGGATGAGGATAACCAAGATATACCAATCGGCCAGAATGATTCACCTCAAGACAGGCCCCGCCTAATCAAACTGCTGGTGAAAATTGCAGCAATGGCTTGTAAAGCTGGAGGTTACGATGGGTTGCTTGATGGTGGCTGATGGTACTTAATGTCCATTAATTTTGCTTCATAGGAGCAATCACCAACTTTGAACCCAGGATGGGGGAGGCCATGTGACGGGCTTCCATGATCACCAATCCTTTCACGCTGTGCCAATCTCCCGGACGCAACTGAGGCGAATTCGATGTCAAACGTGCACCTGGTCCAATCAAAAGGGGTTGGGGGTTGTCGTGTACCTGGTAGTGGTTTTGGGTTGATCGGATTCGGTAGGATAGGGCTATGGGTCAATATGAACCAACAATGGTGGGTCACTATGGACCATCAATAATGTGTTTTCTATATTTTCTTGTTTATTTGATTCGGTAGGATATGTTGGGCCAACCATTTTGGAATTTTCAGTGGAAGTACCAGACAATGCTCCTTGATTTGTTTTTTGCTTTTGGCTATGCAGATGGTAAACAGCACTGGTTGTTTGCTCGTGAGAGGTGTTACCATCCACGTTTTTTTCAGAACCTTTGCTGATCAAGCAGCAGTTGAGATGATACGGTTTTCCGAGTACCTCAGTGAGTACGCCGCTACCATCCACAGTCCTGAGCCTTCAGGATGCTGTTGGGAGAAGCATTTCCTTCGAGTTTTCATAGATGTCAGCACCTCAAAACACCCCAAAGATTGGGGATTCGCCAGCACTTGCCATTGTAAAGCAGCCTTCTTCGCCATGATTACTGTTGACGTGTCACCATTTCCCTGTTGTGAACATGCCGGCTGCATGTGGCCCTCGCCATGAGTTGGTACTGCAGCAAGGAATGGTTTTTTTCGAGGGAAACCAACCAGCAATGTGGGGGACAACCATTGACAATCCCACATAACCATTTTTAAGGGCTCCTTTGAAAAGCCTGTAATTTCCAATATGTGATGTAGTCATTTTCGGACTTGAAGAGCTGGAGCTTGGAAAGACGATTGGAAGATCAACTGGAGTGCAACTTAAGTGATTGCTAGAGTCTACGCACTGGTTCCTACAGTGAAATTATATTAGCCACTGTATGAACTACCAGAAAAAGGTGGTGGAAACAAATGGAAACATGTGGATACACGGATACACGTGGAAACTGCGTGACTTCGCTTGGCTCAGGAACATTTGCCTCGAATCTTGGAGTCCTTACATCAACTTTAGGGTCCTCCTTCGTTGTCTCTTTTTCCATGATGGTGCATAGGGCGCCAAATCGCAGCACCCCTTGAATTCGCAACAAACAACGGCCACGCGGCAAGCTGGTTGATATGTACTGACATACTGCTACGACTTTCCTGTTCTGGATCAACATGTGCATGCTGTTACACGGCTCAGCCAACAATAAAACCGAAGTGGGAGGCATCCCAGCATCATGCATGCTTGCAGTGCGCTGGTTTTCCCTTGCTGCGCTCGGCGTTCTGCTATGAAGAGCTCACATTTTTGAATTGATTCATTTCAAGTGTGAAATCACCGGTGAAGCAGCTGGAATCCTGAGATTCCGATCAGACTTTGTCTCTACATACCGTGCGTATGAAACATGCCATAATCAACACGTATCATTGATGAATACTGCTTGGAAACACAGAAAAACCGTATGTTTGGGCCCATATGTTTGCACACGACAACATTACGTACATGCACAAAATATGCACCTGCTTGTGTTGTGTAGATAGCACAGTGGCACACACTGTCGTTCTGCTCCTGGTCTACAGAATCACTGCCGCCATGAAGGCATGGTTGGCTGTGGAAGTTGGCTTCGCGATGGCAGTTGTCTTTGTCAATATATGATATGGTCAACAAATCACGAGCGAATCAACAGCAGTGATAGTTGCTACCAACAAATGGCCAACTTGATGTGAAGCTAGGCTTAATTGGTTATTTGGAGGACATCCCGGAATGATATGATGGTACGAAGGTAGGGCCTATGCATTGTCATTTGGGCCAGCCAAGTATATGTTCCTGAGGTTTGCTGTACTTTGCACATCTTCAACCGTTCATGTGAGGACAACTGGCAGAAAAATACGACATCCCACCATCAACAAATGGCAATCCCGCGTTTCCAATGATCTCGAAGCCTACAACAGAGCACCAAGTGCATTTCACTGACTGCGACAACGATCACACATCATCAACGACAACTACACCGACCGCAACCACAACAACGACTGCAAAACATAGGACAACAGCTAGCAAGATGAATTACAAGGACCTCCCAAGACAGCTAAAGTCGTGCGCATCGTTTTGCAATTCGTGATTTGCACCTTGCACTCGGGCTGCAGTGTCGTTCAGTTTCTCAATTTGGCACGCCTTGCTGCGTAGGCAGCATATGGTTAGTGGCATGACTCACCATGCTCATAAGAGATTTCCACAAATTGGTTGGATCAAGTTGGATCTCTGATGATTCACAATGATGCTCGTTCCGCATCTTTCTGCTTCCCTGTGATATCGAATCAGGAGTCCCAAGGGATGTAATCAATGTGATCCACTTGAGATATTTGAAGGTGTTTTAAGCAGGAATTTGTATCTCAAAATGTAACACGTGTATATATATATATATATTATATTGATATATAGATATATGACTCTGAGATTCAGTCCCTCAATGTCCCTCATTCTTAGTCGCGGATCCGAAACTGAATTGCCATTGCAGTACCTTGCGGCGATCTGCGCTTGCGCTCACCCTTCAGGCAGATTAGACCTGTAGGGTATGGCGCCTCTCCTCCAGGTCACATGCGATGTATCCCCAGCAGCAGATATCATTCATGGGAGATCCAACTAGTATCAGTATCACACCTGCACCCCCAGCTATGGTCAAAATGGGGATCGTTTATGACAAAATGGATTTGCCATTGCAGATGTTTTCACTTTCTCCTGATTATTGGTGAGACCCAATTGGTTGTTCTACCAACATTCAGAGCTTCAGGGTGTTTCTCCGAGAAGCTTGGCATGTCAAAATCACTAGAAATAGCTTGGCAATTTTCAAAATGGGAAAACCAACCCGAGGAAAAGCGGAACTTGGTCGTTACTGTACCAGCTGCTATGGATCCACTGTTTTGCTACTCAAGAAATAGCAAATGGGATTGATATCAGCAGTGAATAGTCGTGGGAATCGTTGCAATAGCAACATGCAAATGACTTGGAGATCGCATGGTATCATTACTGGGATGTATCACTGGTATTTGACCTACTGGATAGCCTGTATGAACAGCCGGCAGGGGACGTTTATGGAGAAGCGAAACACTATCAGGTGATTTGTACAGTTGCTAGCTGGCTACCTAGCTGAGATTCCCAAAGGGGTTGCCAGTCCTTGAAGAATCCAATACAACTGATTGAGATCCAGCAACATCCGACTCTAAATCAGTGGTTTCCGTACTAAGAAGTGCAGATCATAATGTGTAATTAATTATATATGTACATACATAGATAGATGTACCATGTATATATATATATATATATGCATACTCCCATGCGGGAGAAGTGCCTCACCAGGGCTGTGGATTTGGGAGTTGTTCAAACTTTTGCAAGCAAATGGAGCAAACAAATGATTAAGCAAATGGTTGAATAAATGATAAGAAAAATGATCTAGCAAACAGTGATGATAGAATAAATGATAAGAACAATCATTGGCTGAATGATAAAAAACAAAATGGGATTTCCAATGTGTGGCTGACAAGGATTGTTATAAACATAGATTTCTAGACTGTCACAATATCAAAAAATATTTGATTCTGTTTGTATATATATATATAAACAACTGTATATGTTTCCTTATGCATATGTGTATCAAACAGATATGTATTGTACATGTACACATTTTTTAGAAGACATACATATCTACACACACATCTACATATCATAGACGGCAGATGGCTGGAGGGCACCTAGTTCACGCTTCCTGGAAGTCAAGGTGGCGCCTTATCTTGGTGAGGATCCCTTGACAGCGAAAGGAAACAGAAACTGAAAATCAGGTGCTGGAAGAAGTCAGTCATTGCAGCTAAATCCACAAAAAATCAGTAACCTGAGGTCACTGGTAGATGTTTTCTCATGTTTTCTCTGGGTAGAACAAAACCAGTGATTGCTGTTCCAGCCCCTAGGTTTTCACTGCATCGACCCGGACCTTCCCCAACCACTCTGCCGTGATTGGAAGGTCACAAAGAACTATGAATCGTGTGGGTGTTCTTCGTGGAAGGTTATCCATCATTATTTTGTTCTTCTTCTTGGTCCCGTGCCTCGGGAAATACACAGAAAATTCGACTCAGCCGAGCTGTACAGCCACTCTTGGCACAAATGCAGTCACACAGAGGGCCCTTTGTGGCTTCGCTTGTCGAGCGGAAAGGAGCAAGCTGCTGTGCCATCGCTTAGGTACCATACCAATCCATATCAAATCATGACTGGCTAGTTTACATTTTCAGATATTTACAGATTATTAGACTGCTGCTCATCAATCAATGATCATATACAACTGTAATTGTGAACAAGCTAGCATGTACAGGTTGGTCAACTGTGATGATCAGCAGCAGCCTGCGTGTTCAGCCTTAGCCATAGAACCCAAGCAAACATAATCTAGAAAACAATATGTGTTTGTTGGTTTCACTTGTTTTCCCTAGTATTACCACATGGTTGGTTGGGTGGTTGGGTGTTTGGGTGGTTGGTTGGTTGACAAGCATGTTTTTCATGACGGGTCGGGTTCAACCACCAACCAGATATGATGTAACAAAGTTCAATACACATTTGATTCATATTATGCAACCAATATTGTTTATCTACCGTGTTTGGTTTCATTTTCTGGAGTTTAGCATATAAGGCTTTTTATTAAGATTTTTCTCACGTAATGTTTGCTTGGTGGCTGAACCATCCTATGAAAAATCAGTCTAGGGTTTGCTGCTTGGTTATTTTTCAAACCAGGGACAGCTGATTGTGTGAAACTGTAACCAGGGTTGGTTGGCGAGTCGCTGTTCGTTGTGCAAGTCGCCCGGTTGCATGCATTGATGATCCGCGTAGAGCTGCCGACGCCACTGTCCCTTCCACAGTACCCTGAAGCAGCAAAGTTGCACATTACTTGGGTGTTCCAAATCTCGGTTCACCATCGTTGGCAACATGCATCAGCCGCCATATTAGTGGTGATTGGATTGCTTGATCATCATCTTGGTGTTTCTCAAGCCACAGGAAGCCCCACAAATGGCTGGTTTATTCCTATACAGTATTGGTTGAGTAGTGGTTGATTTTTGGGTACCCCTATGACTTGAGACACAAGCAAAGAGTTGGTCCCCTGTAATTGATGAACTGATCCCCGATTTACCTATTCAAATCATCAGATTGATACTTATTTCCCCGATGGGAAACACCCGACTGGTTCATCCATGATGATTGGATCAGGTCGATCAGGTTCATCGTTGCTCAGGACTTTGACCCACTGCGCAAGGGCTACTGCACAGCGACCCAGGAGCGGCGCTGCGGGGTACCTGAAGTGTGCTGCGATGAACCCTGGACATTCCAATTGTTTAGTGGGTTAAACCTCAATGAAAGTTGGTTTGATGATTTCAACTGGAAGTATGAAACCAGCAATATGAAAATGCAATATGAAAGTTGGACATTGCAATGGAAGTTGGTTTAACCGCTCACATTTCCAGCGTTCCTGCACTTGAGCAATTTCACACACATCACTTCCCCATCAGGGATCCGGATGGTGTTTCGAGACTTCCGCGCTTGATGACGTCAGCCATGAGCTATGCGGTGCGGTGGCTGTCCCCGTGCAGGTGAAGACCGTCTTGACGATTCTGAATTTGAGTAAGATCGCCATGGACTGAGAGCTGGGAGCTGGAGAGCTGCTGTGGGTCTTGGTGCGTTGGGTTTGTTCTATGTCAATGCTTATTGTGGTTGCTGCTGTTCTTTTTCTTGCCGTTCTTGTGGTTGTTGTGGTTGTCCTTCTTGTTGTTGTTGTTGTTGTTGTTGTTGTTGTTCTCCTTCTTCTTGTTGTCCTTGTTGTTGTTGTTCTTCTTCTTCTTCTTCTTCTTCTTCTTTTTCTTTTCGGTGTTCTTGTTGTTGTTGTTGTTGTTGTTGTTGTTGTTCTCCTTCTTCTTGTTGTCCTTGTTGTTGTTGTTCTTCTTCTTCTTCTTCTTCTTCTTCTTTTTCTTTTCGGTGTTCTTGTTGTGGTTGTTGTTGTTGTTGTTGTTGTTGTTGTTGTTGTTGTGGTTGTTGTTGTTGTTCTCCTTCTTGTTGTTGTCCTTGTTGTTGTTGTTGTTGTTCTTCTTCTTCTTCTTCTTCTTTTTTTTCTTCTTTTTCTTTTTGGTGTTCTTGTTGTGGTTCTTTGGTTGTTGTGGTTGTTGTTGTTGTTCTTCTTCTTCTTCTTCTTCTTGTTGTTTTTGTTTTTCTTCTTCTTGTGGTTGTGGTTGATGTTTTTGCGGCGCAAGGTTTAAAAGAAAGCTCTCTTGCGGTGGTTAATAACCATGCAATTAACTCACCTTGCTATAATATTTTGCATAGATACCGGTACCCATGCTGCAACTCTTCCCCATTTGCTTGGATGGTTTGGTGCCCACCACAACCTTCTACTGGATGAGGGCTGGGTCGGCCATACCTGTTTGAACCAATCCACAAATCTGAGTTGTTCCTAAACATTCCAAAACTAATGTACTTTCAAGTCACTGCTGTTCTTCAAACAAATAACACCTCAGCAATCCGTTGAAAGTTTTTGTCAGTGGGAAACACTCATAATTCCTCCCTCGTTATTCTCTCAAACATACTGTTTCAGGAGAGTCGGGGATCCGTGCCAAGTGAATCTATACACAGCTTTGCGGAGAGGAACCACTGGATTAATCATTGTGAGCCAGCTCCTTAGCCCCTATTGATCTTCATCAACTATTGTAAACGAGCTTCTTGACCGGTGCAGTAGCTTTGATTTGGGGTTTTCTCAATAACTAGGGGTACCCCCAGCTATCATTATGTTCATTAACCATTGGCAGTAGTAAATCGACCACAACTTAGGGGGTCCCCCATGACTCGAGAAGCCCAATATAGCAGCTGTTCAACGATCAGTGTTGGTGATTGTCCCCTATTATCAACCCCTAGAGTAAACAAATTATATGAATATAAACCATATTAACCATTGGATATTGTCATTACATAGAGATTATAACCTATGAGTTATATGTATAGAGACATAGAAATATGTATGTATAAAAATAAATAAATAAATGCATATATGTATATATATATATGTATACATGTACCTATGAAATAGCCAATGGCTCGAGAAACCGCCATGACAACCATGGTCACCGGCTCATCCGTCCTCTTCGTCACCATGGGCGGTTTCCAGGTGTCTCGTGAGGACTACGATCAGCTCATCCAAACTTACGCTCGAGAAGATGGTGCCATGACAGATGCTGTGATCAGGTTGATGGGCCAAGTGGTTGATCAGTAGTTTGGTTGGTGAAAATGATATACATATAATAGTGGTTACAGTTATAGTGAATATAATTAGTTTGGTTGGTGGTCTTTACAGTGACTATAAACATTGACCGTGGTGAATATTGGGGGATGATAAGCAACAATAATGGTTAATTAAGTACTGGTTGGGCGGTTTGATTGACAGTTTTGACTTTCCCAGATGTATTGCCAAATGCTTGGTTGATTGACTTGGGCATATTTTTCATGACGGGGTGGTTCAATCACCAACCAATAGTGGTTTTCCATCATTGATGATAAAGGCTGTTGTTCTGCATGCCATCGCTTAAGTTTAGAATTACGTGTAGTTTGCACAGCCAGATTTGTCCTTTTGCATATTACTAGCACTTAATGATATATTCAGAATATGAACACTCACACACACATAATACAATCATATACAATTTTTATCATTTTTTATCATATGTTGTTTGTAGATCAACCTTCCAAATAACATCATTTGATGCTAACAACATGTTTTGCAGAGCTTGTCGCCATACACTGTGCATGTAAACAGTCGAATACCTTGCACATGTACCATGGGAAACCATTTGCCGACAGTTGTGGGTTGATAAATGCATGTTGTCGCACTGTTCGATGCAACTGTCCAGCCACATGGCAAGTGTCAACGGCGTAGGATCACTAAACAATAAGGCGGCTGAATCATGATTATCATGCTAGTTTAATGCTGATGGTCACAACCTCTTGTTACTATCATACTGCTGTTGAGCAACTATACTATGGTGATATGATTATATAGATACATTTAAACTATTGTTGCTATGGGGCATATCTATTTTTGACCATTGACACTATTGCATCACCGCTTTCAACCGCGCGCCCGGTTTTGACCATTGACCATTCGACCGACCTCATTTGGTACAAATAATTTTCAGGCACTCGGTATAAGTGGAAGACATTGTTTTGTTGCACAACAGTTGAGAATGATGATGCACCAGCAAGCGGTTAAAGCCAGTTGGCTGTTGCCACAAAACTACTTCGCTAAGATTTACTTTGTTATAAATGGATGGTTGCTGGTTGCCTGTTATTTTGTTGACTGTTGTCTCTCATCTAAGAATTAATCATTTCACTCAGCTAAAAAAACATGTGTTGCGTTTTTGCCCGCTGAGAAACAGAGGCAGATGTTTATTGATTCTGCTGTACCCAGTTTCCCTTTTGGCCAACTGTTTTTTTTTGTGAAGCCGCCAATTTGAGGCATGTTTTGCTATGGAGACTTTTGCGCGGATGTCAATAAGGCTGGGGTGCGCTTTCTCTTTAGCCATTTCGCCATTTCTTCGTTGCTTCCCCTGTTGTTCTTGCGTCAATGTCATACTCTACCCTTCCAGTTCCCAACTTACATCTACATCTACATCTCTGCCTGACCGTCAACTTAAACTATATCTCTACCTCCCAACCATTCAGCAATCTATCTCTCCTTCTCAAGTGGCCCCTACTAGGAAGTTGCAGGCTGTTCTGGCCAGACCTCAGAATTGCAGTGGTTCTCGAAAGTCACATATTTTTTATTGTCAATTCATTCAAATCCCATGAGCAAGCACACAGAATTGAATAGTCTACAGCTTCAGTTTCACTTGGTTTCCAATGGGTGGTATGAAGCCATGCCATTTGATCCCTGCCCTTATATAAATGGTGGCTTCTCAAAATAGGGAACCCCTAAGTTATGGTTGGTTTACTACTATCCATGGTTGACATTGGATGATAACTGAGGTACCCGCATTTTGAGAAACCACCCGATACAGACTTTCGAACTCGTCACAACGGGGTGCAGCTGTCCAGCGAGGCCTTTGCTACACCAAACTTGGAAAAGGACAGGTACACGGACCCACCACAGGGAGCCGTTCAAATGTGCTGACAGAATCTTGCCACATGGCCCTCCTCAAGGTTGGTTCCCAAAATGAGGTCCGCAGTTATGATGAGCACATGTGACCAATGAGTATGCATGTTTTTTCGAATCCCGCGTTTGAAAGTTGTCAAGCACGGATGCTCCACAAATCATGCTCAGCACGGGACCCATCATAGGACCCAATTGATACTTTACCTTCATTTGATAGCCGCGTATGAGTTAGAATCGTTCGCTGATTCTCGGAAAGGCTTCGGAACCTACTAGTATTACCCAGTTGTCCAACACAGGCTTGCTGTAACTGAGGCAAATCCATGATTCACTTCTGTTGAGTTGCGACTCTGGTAGCGTTGGGCTCACAGTACCAATGGTGCACATGCTGGGCCATCTCGTGTGCTGAAGACACGCAACGACACGTGAGGACACGTGACAGCACAAGAATCAAACACCCTGAAATGAGATGAGGATTCAATGCGTCGTAGATGCAATTGCTCGTCATTGATTTGATCGAAGGGTGTCCTGAAATTCGCTGCCATGGCGACCAAAGCTGGGAACCCAACTGGTGGCAATCGAGGGATGGCAACGAGTGGAGGGAGTAGCTGCTATCTACCACCATGTTTCGGGCAAACCAGCTGAGATCAGCGCCACTTTTTGTGGGACCTATCCACAAATTACTCCGAATCAACGCCATGGGCGAGGATTTCACCATCTGGATCCAGACTTACTGAGGGATCTACTGATCCATCCCCATAGCAAGCAGTATCAATCATCACTACGGAACAGTATTTACCATTGTTGTTATTGGGGATTCTTGATTGTCATCTCTATTGATAGGCAGCCTATTCACATTGATAATCATACGAGTCACCATTAAGCTGATAGCTTGTTGGCATGTACACTAGTGCAGTATTTGTTGCAGAGTTCTTGTTGTTTTATCTTCAGCCAGATTAGTAGTAACCACCAACCAGTTTACCGTCGACTACATGAGCCATACTTAGTTACTGTATTGTAACCACTTGGTGGTTTCTCAAAATAGGCACTCCGATAAATTGTTTGGTTTATTACTATAAACGGTTGACAAAGACTGTTTTCAGAAACACCCATCATCTACTGTCAATCATTAATCAATAGGTTTATTTTTATTACTATTATACCTATTATTAATCATGATGGTTCATTACTATTACTAATTATTACTATTGTTAATCATTATAATTACGATTATTAATCATCAGATTATTGCTATAAATGGTTGTGACCATTGTCACTCATCTTTGATCATGAAACAAGGCATCGCCGCTCTGCGCCAAGTTCTTGGCGCGGCAAATCACCAGGCACCAGCAATGTCGACACACCTGCAACGAGCACCAGCAACGTCACATGTTCAACAAACACAGCACAACCACAACAAGATGGCAGCAACAGCAGGAACAATAGCTAGGTTCCCAATAGTTTGGCTAATGATGACATGGTGCCGCGAGAAACAGTCATACGTGAGTCATAAGTGAGTCATAAGCCCTAGAAACGATAGATTCACTTAGCACTTATGGTTCCTATGGCTCACTTCTGAACGCATTTGATGACCATATGATTTCATATGATTTCATGTTACCATATCGTGGTTTTCGCAAAATAGATGTTACTCCCAAATCATCCAGTTTATTATAAACGATTTATAGAAATACACCCAGCATTACTTTGGGGGTCCCCAGTCACTGGCTAGGTTGAAACAATCATATAGTAGTTGTTCAACCACGAATGTTGGTGATTTTCCCCCGTTACGAACCATGAGTTAATCCCCTAGAGAAAACCATCGAGAAACCATTGGGGGTCTCCAAACTGGCTTGAGAAACCACCATTTGGTTGACTAACCATTGTAATTG
This sequence comes from Symbiodinium kawagutii, assembly GCA_009767595.1. Classification (NCBI taxonomy): domain Eukaryota; class Dinophyceae; order Suessiales; family Symbiodiniaceae; genus Symbiodinium; species Symbiodinium kawagutii. The sequence continues at coordinate 427,473 of VSDK01010117.1, read as the reverse complement.
TAATCCCATAACTCCATAACCATTTTTTAATATAATCCCATAACTATCAGAATCCATAACCATTTGGTTCACTAACCACCATAATCCCATAAGTATTATCGTCCCCTATTGAAACCATTGGGAGTCTCCAGTCACTGGCTTGAGAAACCACCACGACTGGTTCCTATGCTTAAGCTGAGGCGCTCCAAGTGGGTGATCGGGTGACAGTGGGTCAAACCGAGGTGCCATACCCGGGGTTCGTCGTGAGCGGGAAGGGTGAACTGGTGAATGCACAATGGTTCATCAATGGTTCAGCAATGGTTAATCAATGGTTAATTAGTGGTTGATCAATGGTTCATCAATGGTTGATCAATGGTTCATCAATGGTTCATCAATGGTTAATTAGTGGTTGATCAATGGTTCATCAATGGTTGATCAATGGTTCATCAATGGTTCATCAATGGTTAATTAGTGGTTGATCAATGGTTCATCAATGGTTGATCAATGGTTCATCAATGGTTCATCAATGGTTAATTAGTGGTTGATCAATGGTTCATCAATGGTTGATCAATGGTTCATCAATGGTTCATCAATGGTTAATTAGTGGTTGATCAATGGTTCATCAATGGTTGATCAATGGTTCATCAATGGTTCATCAATGGTTAATTAGTGGTTGATCAATGGTTCATCAATGGTTCATCAATGGTTAATTAGTGGTTGATCAATGGTTCATCAATGGTTGATCAATGGTTCATCAATGGTTAATCAATGGTTAATTAGTGGTTGATCAATGGTTCATCAATGGTTGATCAATGGTAGATGGTTGAAAATAATGTGGTAATTCAGGATTGAAAATAGTCGTTTACTTATGGTCAATGCTTGAAAGTAGCGGTCAATAATGGTCAATAATGATGTTGATAATGTTTCATGAATGTCGAGTCGTTGTTAATACTCAATGGTTAATCAATGCTTAATGGTTATAGTAGCCATGGTTAGTAGCTTAGTAGCTTGCTTGTGGTCAGTGCTTGAAAATGGTGATTGATATACCCTTAATGGTTAATGGTACAATGATGAGATAGTTAGTTTAATGGTTGAGAATAGTCAGTTAGATAAACGGTTTGTCAACCTTTCATGTTTAGTAGTTCACTTATGGCCAATGACTCATCATTATGCTCAATGCGTGAACATAGTGGTTAACTTATGATTACTGGTTGATGTTGAATCATGTTAAAAGCTTCAATAATGTTGGTAAATTAATGCTTATTAGATGGAAAGTGATAATGGCTAGCACTAGAATGGTTTTTGAAGAATGGTTGATGGTTCAATAATGTTTGAGGATCCACATTTTCAAATAATGGTTGAACATTTTGGCTTGATTATGGTGAATGGCTAATGTTTAATGGTTAACGGTTAAACGGATAGTTAACATGCTGGAACATGTTGAAAACCATATGATAGGTTTGACTGGGGTCATGATTGAAAAAGTGTGGAGATGTCCTTGTACATCCAGTGAGCCTGCTACAAGCTTCACCATGCGGAGAGTGGCTATGTAGATCCCTGTTGCCCTTCGTATTATTCTCGGGTGCTGTAAATTCATGTAAATGCAGTAAATACTGAAGACTGGACTCCATGAGATAGTTGAACTATTTTCAACTACTGATACCAGACTGGACTCCAAATGAATCGTCAGAGCAGAGCAACGCCACCTCTGGAGACATCGAAGCCCGAACCAACTGTGAGATCTAGACCATAGAAGTGGTCCAGGTAGCTCTGAGCGCGTTGATCAACCAGTATTGACCCAGATCATCAAGGTTGATGCTAACTATGATCATCCTACCAGTATTGAGGCACCATTCTTTGCCACTATTCGCCAAGATAAATCATGAGGGGCCCCATGTCTTCTGTGTGTAATGTTCGCTCTCTTGGGCGCAACAGGTGGCCCCCGTTGAGCCAAATTGGGTCGCAAATCAAATAGCAAGGGGAAGAGCAACTTCATAATGGGACCCAACTTGGGATCATTTGTGAAACTGGATGGGATCCCAACTACCCATCTTTCAGCAACAAACGAGACACTTCACAGCTTCTTGGGAAGCAGGTGAGGGACAAAATTAGTGCCGCTCCACATTGGCTGCAGTGGCATCAATTGAGGGAACAAAGTTTGCTTGAGGTTAAGCTGGGCATCACAGCCTTCAGATCCACGAATTTGCATTTTCATATTTGGCTGATTGGTCGTTTCAAGCGTATTGTTTCTGATCCAGAAACAACTGTATTTGATGAATTCACCAACCATGAACTCGTAAGTCTAAGATTTATCATGATCATGTGATATCATGTGCTTATCCCATGAGGTGTTCAATAGCTGGGATTGGTTGAAAGCACCTGTGCAATCTCAGGATATCACTGGACTGGTTGAAACGACAAGTGAACACCAAGGAGCTGGTGGTCTCCCGGTAAACACTAAGCGAGCATTCTTCACTGTTGCTACACTCTGGCAAACTAACCTGGTTGTGTTGAACATGAGATTTTCAGCTTCCAGGTTCGTTTGCCATAATGAGCATACACGTGCCGTGTTGGAGCAGCTCTACGTGTCTTATTGAATAGATACTCATCAATAGAAGATCATGCTACGATGTTCTGGTATTACTATACTACAGTATTTTTTGTTCACAGAGCATGAGCAGAGCATCATACTAGAAGATATTGAAATATTCTCAAATGTGTTTCACGATATTCACCATATAGTGCTCACTAATGATCCGTCAGACTCCAAAATATGGAACACATATTCTGCAACGTTGAGTCCTTTTTATTTATCGAGCATTCATAAATGTATGCTGCAAATAGATATAGATATTTGGCTGGTGATTTTAAACAAGTTCTATTTTCACTAGTACTCATGAACAATTGGTTGGTTGACTAATACTTTTCATAGGGGTTTAAACCACCAACCAGATATTCATATATATATATATATATGTATGACATATATCAAATAGATATTCCACTCTGGTAAACTACCCTGGTTGCACGGAAAATCCACCATTTATCGCTGGTTTACCAGTTTACCTATTGAAGATGGTGATGGCTTTGATCTTACAGATTTGTTTGCCAGATGGTATCTTCACGAATCAATGATGTAGCCTCATAGCTGGTTCATTAGCCTATCAATATCAGTCAGGGATGGTCCCATCCATGGATACACCCATATAGCTATACCATTTCACATGTATGTTCTCGGGAATTGCGAGATGAACACAAAAACACACAATCTCTCAAACAATCTCAAAAACAGTTCGCGACTCAACACCACATACAGGCCGTTTGAAAACTCAAACTCCCATAAAAAGCCTAGAATATTGAAATGTTCATCCTTGGATTTTGGAGATTCAAAATTTCGCCCTGCCACGCGCAGTTGATGGGAACAGTGAAGTTCCTGGGATCCACTGAGTTTGCTGCTGGAGAGTGGCTGGGCATCGAGCTCGATGAACAGGTGCGGTGATCCGCAGGGGATCTGCACCAGGCACAGGTGACACACCATTGGTAGACGGGTGTCGTTGCATGGTTTAAGTTGGTTAGTGGTGGATGATGGTTAGTTCATGACAGCTGATGGTGCTTTGTTAATGGTGCTTGGTGAATGATTGGTGGTTGACAATGGTTCATGTGTTGTATGTTCAGGGCCCTTGACATTCTCTATTGGTTTGCATCCAGATGCCGATATGATCACCTACTTATGTTATATTTATATATGTGTATTTATTTATTTATCTATTTATCTATTGATTTATTTATTTATTTATGTATACATAGGCATATTCATATCGAGCATATGTTGAGTGTGTACGAGGTGTTGTGAACATGAAGGAACACCACCCTGCAAGTCTATGTCAATTCAATACAGTTGCTCATGTTTGAACATAGATAGGTTCAAGATGGAAAACAAATAGATATGGATAGGATAGGCAGTCAAGCTAATGCACCTTTCTCAGTGTATGTATATCACTGAGGACAACATACATGATTCTATTACGCGTGTATTGTTGAATGTGCATGTGCAAATGCACCAAAATTTTGTTCACCATTCAGAGGATAGCAACCTGGAAGTTACTTGGTTTGTTGGAAGTTGCCCTCCCTATGGCTGTCCCGGATTCTAACGCAGCATATGAAGTCCATTTCCCCCAGTCGTTTGTTGGTCCCTGAATCCACAAAATTGCAAGATCGGAGAGCGGATTTCTCAACCCACTTTTTCGTTTGGCGACTCCAACGTGAATGACTCCAGCTCGGTCGATGTTGCGACAGTGCCAGGCAGGCAAGAACGATGGCAGTGTGAAGGGCAAGCGATATTTCGAGAGCAAACCCGAGCATCCGCTCTCAGAGGTTGTGCATTTGCAGGATGGCAATTTCGAGATTTCTCCATGAATCTTAAAACGGTATGATTCTGATGTTCAGGGTCCTTTTTTTTTTTGTGTGTGTGTGTGTGTGGGGCGGAAGGGATTATCGGATTGTCAGTGAACTAGTCGTTTAGTCGAGGTAAATATGAATGTTCGTGGGTTTATACTGATTTTTTCTATACATACATATATGTGTATACATATCATATATTTATGTATACACCATGCACATGTAATGTAGATTGCATTAACATGTGTCTTTCTCCACGGGCAAAGATGGATATGTGCATTCAAAAAGATACTATAAACAAGTCCAAACGATGCAAGATTACAAGTGTTCATTTTTTGTTTCAGAGTTGGTGGATTTCGTTATATTCATGACGATCATTTGCGGATGGAAAAGGGGGGCACCACCATTAATGGACAATCCTGGTGGTATTCTGTAACACCATTGTGGGTTTTTGGATGTTGTTGCTGTATCAATATATGAATACATTGATAGATAAAAGTTTTAACATATATGTACATACATAGATACACATTTGAATGTATATGTATATATATATACATGCACAGACCGATAGATAGGTAGACACATGATTAATTTTTGTAAATGATACATACATATATGTATATATATATATGTATTGATTCTTGTATGTACATACATCAATCGATTGATCGATAGATAGATCCAAGTTTGAATGTATAGATTTCATAGTATACATTTCATAGTATACAGACATACATATATTTATACATATATATACCAGTAGTACCGCACAAGGCGGTGGCGGAAGTTTCCAAGATAGGAGCACTATAGGAGTGTGCAGTTGTGGTTGCGACGATTGATTGTCCGAGGGATCCGAGAACTGAACATCACTTGGGCCTGACTTCCTACCAATGTGAGCATCGATCTGGCCACTTGACTGGCAGCCTATCTGCCTAGCTATCTTTCTATCAGTGGATCAGTTTTCTTTCTGTCTGTCTGACTGTCTATCTATCTATCTATCTATCTATCTGATGATCTATTCGTTTATCTATCTGCCTATGTACTTGTCTTTCTATCTACCTCACTATCTATCTCGTCATCTTTCTGTCTATGTATCTATCTATCTACCTGTCCATCTATCTATTTATCTATCTGCCTATCTATCTATCTGTCTATCTATCTACCGAATTGTTTGTCTGATCATCTATGTCTCCATCTGTCTATCTTTCTGTCTTTCTACCTGACTATCTATCTACTTTTTTATCTGACTCTCGTTTCGTCGACCTATCTGTCTATCTATCGACCCATCTAGCCATCTGAATCTGGCTATGCAATTGTCTGTCTATTCCATCTATCTATTCTAGCTATTTTATCTATCTATCTATCTATCCATCCATCTATCCATCTATTCTAGCTATTCTATCTATCTATCTATCTATCTATCTATCTATCTATCCATCTATCTATCCATCTATCTATCCATCTATCTATCCATCTATCTATCCATCTATCTATCCATCTATCTATCCATCTATCTATCCATCTATCTATC
>VSDK01010117.1:396892-421305 GCA_009767595.1 Symbiodinium kawagutii | reverse complement strand
TGCTCGGCGCCTAGGTTTTTTAACGATTTTGAACGTGGAATCGTCTAAAAGTGCTCCGAGCATGCAGTGTTTTTACGATTTTGACTTGGAAATGTGCTTCGCGCCTAGGTTTTTTAACGATTTTGCCAGTTGCATCTCCCAAAAGTGCTCCGAACCTGACGTGTTTTGATGATTTTGACTTGGAAATGTGCTTCGCGCCTAGGTTTTTTAACGATTTTGGAAGTTGCATCTCCCAAAAGTGCTCCGGAGCTGACATGTTTTTACGATTTTGACTTCCAAATGTGCTTCGCGCCTAGGTTTTTTCACGGTTTTGCAAGTTGCAACTTCCGAAAGTGCTCCGAAGCTGACATGTTTTGATGATTTTGACTTCGAAATGTGCTTCGCGCCTAGGTTTTTTAACGATTTTTGCACACACCTTCCGCCACAGTGGTCCGCACCCGCCGCTTTAGCGAGGTACCCTTCTGGCCCCTCATGATGCACAAAACCTTGCAAAACACAGCATTTCGCGACTTTCCTAACATTTTGGCGCACTCGCACTCTCATCTTTCTCACATCTCTTCTTTCTCACATCTGCATAGGCGATCTACCTTAGCTGAGTTGTCCATATTGTCGGAAGTTAGACTTCTAAACTTCCTTCGATAAATATGTGTATTCCACATTTTTCCACATGTTCCACATTTTTTCCACATGTTTTCCATAGCTTCGGTTGTTGATCTGTTTACATCGATATATATATATATATATATATGTGTGTGTGTGTGTGTATTCCACATTTTTCCTAAAAGTTTACCACACGTTTTCCATCGATTTGCCTGTAAAAACCTCGCACCACGATTCCGAGGCACGGAATCTTCGTGCGGCCCACCGCGGCCACGAAGGTGGACACTGCCACTGCCGTACCTTGGAGCATGGTGACGGACCCACATGGATGGTCGGCCATAGATCAGCTATAGATAGGGATTAAAACCACGTATCTATCTACTGGTAGGGATAGTTATAGCTATAGATAGGGATATCAACCAGGTAGGGATTAGTAATAGGGGATAGTGATAGACAATAATTGTTGAACAACTACTGCTTGGTGATTTCAAAGATCTACTTTATTTTCACCTGCAACCATTGACAAATGGTGGTTTAATATTTTTATTTTCACTAGCAACCTTTTTTATTTTCACCTAATTATTCACAAATGGTGGGTTAATATGTTTTATCTTCACTAGCAACCATTTTTTATTTTCACCTATTTACAAATGGTGGGGTTCATATTTTTCATGACGGGGCTGAAACCACCACCCAGTAGATCAGCCTTAGATGATAATCAGATAGATGGTGAATTAGAAAGCTGCAAATGGGTCCTTGGTAGTTCATTTTGAAAACCAGCTATGATGGGTCGTTCCACATTTTACGATGTTAGTTTTGACTTGTTCATTTTCATGATGATTAACCATTATTGTTTTTTACCATAGTGATTATCAGCGCTTATGAACCGGCTTGTAGCCACGACCATGAACATCCAGTTTATAAACCATCAAGAGAGGATATGGTTCATGTTCATTTGAAATTATGGCCAATGTTTTGTTCTAATCATCAACTATGGATGACTAGAATTATAGTGACTGATTATGCAGCAATACTGTGCAGTGAATTGATGAGGCGTGATGTCGATTGATGGTTTCTTAATGGGTTTGATCAAAATTGTGCGTTGATGTCAAACATGATGGTTCAATGGTTCCACAAACGTGGATAGAGATTCATTGATGGTTGATAGCGGTTCATCGATGGTTTGTAGATGAGACTTGAGTGTTGGACAGTTGTCAAGCATGAATTAGACCCATGAAAGGATCGTCAATTGGAGTTGAGGACAGCTATATACGATTCTTATGCCATTTGCGAAGTGGATCGGTGCATCCGCAATGCGTTTCAGCACGTATACCGTTGGGAAACATAAGCAAACACTGTCTCTTGCTCGTATGTAGCTTTTGGACAGCCGTTGATAATTTTCGATGTTTGCTAGTATATGGCTTGGTACGTAGTCGTTAACAATTACTGTTGACAGTGGCTAGGTGGCGGTTTCAGTCACATTGTGCTTCTCTACCAGTAGGGCCTGGATGCGTAGCGAATTTTGACCATCATTTCGGGTCATTGTTCCCACTTGGCACGTGTGCACCAAGAATGCAAGGCACCGGTTTGGTCGCAGAACACATGCAGAGAAGCAAGTCATAACCATCAACCAGAGTAGGATGCCGGCCGCAATGATACCTTGATGATGATACCTTTTTACTTGCCATGAAACTCATTCCGGAAAGGTCATGCTTTGTACCTGATATAGATTTTAAATGTGGGCTTGTCCACAGATGGTGGTACCCCTAGCCAACCAATAACGATCAATATACCAATACTAAAACTCAATAGTTACAAGGGTACACCATTATGGACAAACCCATGTGTATGTATTGCAATTAAAAAGTGATACTGTCACAATGATATGTGATGCTATGTTCTGAAATCCATCATTTTATGTGACATATTACAATGGCCATGAATTGATAATGCAATGGTCATGCAACGGGGATGTACCGTGGCCGTCAGGGGAAAATAGTATCAATGGCAACTGTAGTGGCAATGATGCTGCCCTGTTCGAAATATATATATATACACATATTTGTTTGTATGAATGTGCTCCAATGTACTGCAGTGTAGTGCACTGTAAGGCAATAATGTAAAGCAATGTAATTAACGAGTGCCTGAAGATGTTTGAAGTGTATTTATGAATCTAATGCATGGAACATACGCAACATATAAAATGTACGTACGTTTGTTCGTGTCTACCTGCACAGATGTATCCAAATTGAAAAATGGCAGTGGGTCAAAACCCTGTACCCCTGATTCCAGTACCATTTGCCATGGTTTTCTCTATTATTGGTTGATTATTATAAGGCATTATTATTATTGGTTGGTTAAAGACTTGACCCAGCTCGCCATATGCATAGATTTCAGAGATACCCATTGAATGGTACTGCAACAGCGGCCAGTGATGAGCTCCTTGTTTTGGTTTTACTCAGCTGCAGGCTTGATCTTGCCTGGAAAGACCATCCTGAGGAAACTTTAAGCTACGTCTAACTCAAGAAATGTTGCATTTCCGCTTAAAACATGTTGAATTCAACAAGACCAACCAAAGAATTAGGGCAGGAACTCAAAAAATGTTGCACACGCGGTGAGTCTGACACAGAATTTGCAGGGGTATCACTGTTCAAAGCTATGAGAATCCTAAGGGTTTCTGTTGGTGGCCGATGCCTATAGCTATCGCAAAATTTCACCCAGATGAACCAAGAAGCTTCCAATTGTTCACAAAGCAGTCAGTCGAATGGGTTCTCCTGCGCTTGACCAAGATACGTCAAGATTTCCTAGAAATGGTTGATGGAAAAAATCTACCGGAAACCTTCCCCTTGACCAATCCAGTGAAGATTCCAATGCAAATTGTTAGGAATCCAAATGCATCGCATCATCCCAGTACAGCGGAGCTCCGCAATAAGGCAGTGCTGCAGCCGTGGGGGGCCCCAGGGTTGGACATTCATAGCCATGGAAAGGGAAGCCAAAGCTATAGCCCCTAGGTGCCCAAACCATTTTCTTCTGAAATCTCATTATTTCTTTACATCAAAAACATAAGCTGTATACAGGTTTTAAAAGAATATTTAGCATAAAATCAAGTAAATTCTTATCTTCTTTACATGCTAGAAATGAGATAATCTCATCATACAGGTATGTGTTAGCATTCAAATAAAGCCCCAAAGCAAAGCGTGGATGAACATTCAAACCAAGACAAATTTGTTCATTTATGGGATGCTCACCAGGGGACAGAAAATTAGCACACAGAGCCATATACGACTCATATGGCATATTATACACAAAAAAGTTGGCAGCGGAATTCCAACAGATGAAAAGGAGTTAGTTGTGAATCTGGCTGTCATACAATTTGTTTCCTATTGCTTATCTGATGTCAATTTGCATACATAGGTGCATGTGCATGAAACATGATTGTGTATACATATATATATATATATGTATATGAATATTTCAATATGTATTTATATATATATATAATATATATATATATAGATGTCCATACAGTGCACGCATATATTGGTGATTGGTGATTGTCATATATAGTTATGCGCATAGATTTGTGTACGTACATTGCACACAGTTGATTGGCACAGGGTGTAACATCTCTAGAAAGTCTGATGGATCGTTTCGCCAAGAGGTCAGGTTTTTTTTGGTTAGCTGGGTGGTTCCATGGATAGGGGGCGTTTGGAAACCACCAACACTGCAGTAAACCCTTTGTGGTCCTCCAAATTTATCAATACGTAATAAGTATATGTAGTGAACAGGTTTCGTACAGTACAGAGCTGCTGAATATGTTGTATTGTTCCGAAAGTGGATCAGAATTCATCGTGAACATATCATACATATTGAGTCATCATTGCTGTTTATCAGGTATACGAGAACTGACTGGATCTCAATTTGTTGCAGGATAGCTTTTTTTAAGAGGCAATTCCTTTTGGGTCTTGAAAGCACAAAAGAGTCGGGTCGGATCATATTCTGTGGATGTCATCCTTTGCATTCGTGGTTGATTTTTATTTGAGAAAGCAATTCATCATTTGATTGATGTTTATCATATCAATGTTGATTAGTAGCTAAGCCAATATTCAATCCACAACTAGAATAGAACTGTTGTTTTTCTACAAAATATCTACAACACAATATACCTAACCCAGTTTGCCAAGTGGAGGAAGTTCTCACAAGTTCTCTACTTCCAAAAGTGCTTCCCAACGGAGGTGATGATGTGTTTTTTGCCAAATAGAGGGCACGTGATATTCAATGTGTTTAAGAAAGGATAGGTTTGTTTTCCGAATAGAAGATGTGTGATATGTATTGATTTTTCCTTGATTGGAAAGGTGACTTCGGTGGCCTAACACCAATTTTTCAGGCACGGATTTGGAACGTTCACAACATGGTGATGGTAAAGCCTGTTGCGGATTGATTGACCGACTGGCCGGCCGCAACAGCCAAGGATTTTGTTTGCAGTTGAAATCTTTGCAAGTAGGACACACCATGGAATCAAACAACATCCGGCTTTGTAAATGCTGGTAACATCCAACAGTACCAGTGATGATCATGGATTCTCGTTGGTGTACCCTGGCGAATCCCTACCCACGTGGAGCAGTCACTGCGATGATGGTGACGTTGACAAAGCTATCAATGCTTGAGCCATGATGGTTTCATGATGCTTACATGAATGATGGTTGAATGATTGCGAAATGATAGTTCATGATGGGGTGAATGATCGTTTGATGATTGTTTAATGCTGGTTACAATGATTAGATGATTGCATAAGTTAACAGAGATCTATATGGCTGTGGGTCAAAACCCCGTACCCCTGCTTCCCCTATCATCAACCATTGTTTCCCTTATTAATATTGCTATTGTTGATCATTATCCCCCATTATTGATGGTTGATATTGACCCATAGCCATATTTTGTGCACACTACCTTATTCGGGATCTATTCTTGGCAGTAGTTCAATACAGGCCGCAGAACCAATCCATCTCCAGATTGCAGTTGTGACTGGCTCTACTTGCTTGCCAAGCATCGGTCGAAGTGTTATCACCAACAGTGGTGTTTAAACTCACGGTCATAAGATTGATCTTCAAAATAGTAGTAGGTTTGTCGGGCAGCACCCTAGCTCATCCCCTTAACTGCAGGGGTGGAGTAGCTGCCCGCCTGTCCGCCTGATCTTCAAAATAAGATAAAGTTTCACCAATCATTTTTCATCGTCGATTTATAAGTGCTACTGATTGGCTATCAAGCATGGGCCAATGATCAACGGCATCGAAACTGCAGCACACCAAGGCCTTCCGTGTCTGTGGCTCAGGCAGTCGGCTGGAGAAAAGCTCTAATAGCAATGACTAGAGCGCGTGAGGATTCACAATTGTTAAGGACGAATGAATTCTTAATTGTTGATACTTCAAAGTGTTGGATCTTCGGCAGTACTCTTTTCCACAGGAGCAACGCCAAAGACCTGATGCTTGGTGTTTTGGGATGATCATAGCGGGTCAGGAGGGGCTGCATCACCGCAGTAGAGCCATGTGGTCACCCAAGTGATGGACAATTTTCACACTAAGTTCTATCAAATCTAAATCTGGGGGATGGTTCTTTGGGGGATGGTTCTTTGGGGCATCCAAATCTGAAGCACCGTAGAGTTGCGATATACAGGAGTTCTGATTGATGATCCCAGCGAGCCAGAACTGTGAACCAGCACGCGCCCAGCACTGCCGTCCATGAACCTCACAAGCTTGTCCTTTTATCACGCGTTATCCAGCCTGGACATTGAGCAAGTGTGGAACTATCTTGGTTGTTCCGGACTCCAGACTATGGTAATTATTATTGTTGTTCCAGACTGTAGTAATTAATAGTTACTGTATATAACTATTGGTCGTTCCAGCCTGGATATTATGGTAATTGTTGTTTTTAATCACTGGTTATTCTTTACTATAAGTACTCGAAAAGCAGTACCATCCCCATTGTTGACTATGGTTCTGAACTATCGACAGCAATGATGGGGTTGCTCGCAGTCATTTTGGTTTATAAATCTTGTTAGACTGGTGTGTGATGACCGGTTATTCTTACTCAGTCATGATTGAGGACAATGTAAATGGGTCATCATGCTGCGAACTCGTTGATAGCACTGGTGTATTATCTATCGTGATGCAGTAATTACTTGTCTGGTTATTTTGGTTGATTATTAATCCCAACCTGATCTTAGCACTGAATAGCACCCCCCCCTTTGATCCATTTTGAACGACTTATTGTAAACAATATGACTATTACTAGTTGGTGGTTCCAAACATTTTTCTATTTTCACCAATAATCATGAACAATTGCTGGGTTGACTAATATGTTTCATATGGGTTGAAACCACCAACCAGTACTGATCACTGTCAATAACTTTTCTGATCCAACTTATGGACAATTTGTTTCGCATCTCGCAGGTGGTCAGCCCTGTTGAGGAGATTGTCCCACCGTGTCCTGGTGGCAGTGGCGGGCACGTGCGGCACGTGCCGGCTGCCGTGCCATCTCTGGCATCAACCAGAAGTAAGAACTTCTTTTTTGCATAGCTACTTTTGGTTGATGCTAGAGATGCCAAGTTGTTACTTACAAGTAAGATAACAATTTTTGGTTACAATTTGTAGCAATTAACAGTAGTTGTAACAATTGTCCCAATGATTTCTATATATAGGCACTGTGGAAATATAGCAATTGTTGGGAGAAAAAAGCAACAATGGTTGTTTCCAATTTGATGGCTCTTGGGATAGTGATGATTACTTCTAACAATACAGAATTGGCATAATGGCAGCAATAACCATTGTTGAACAAACTAGCACTGGATTGATCAGCAGAAAAACCATCAGAGCAAACATTGTTAAACAATCACCATTCTTATTGACGGTCATTACTCGAGTGCGCTTACATGATAGTTGGTAAAAGACAGTATTCACCTTCATTGTTGATTAGTTCATACTGGTAAGGTATGACCGGCTACTACTGTTTGCTACTATCACCGTTGTGTAGCAATGTTTATTCTTATTGCTTAATCTCCTTGCCTTACTAGAGACTAATTATAGATAATAGTGCTTTCAATGATCTTCACGGATGCGGTCGTTGTCTCCGTTGTGGTTGGGCTGCGCTTGGGAAGATCCATCGATTTCTCCTCATTTGGTACCCCAAAATGGGGTGGTTTCCGAAGCTCAAAATTTGGTAGCCAAACTGATTGTGGTATTTAATTGGTGGTTTCTCAAAATCGGGAGCCCAAAATGATCCAGTCATAATAGTTAATATTTGCGGGTGCCCTACTTCATGAAGCCACGAATTGCAATTAATTTGTGGTACTGAAATTGTGTCTGCTTAATTTGGGAAATATTTTGGTAACTAATTTAGGTAATCTTCCAAGCATCTCAAATTTACCAAAGTTCAAAAATGCCCTGCCCGCTTTTCGCTTCGGATACTTGGGAGATTCCACTAAAAGGGGCCTGGATCAAGTTGGAAGCTCTCAGTTCTTCCCGGTTGATGAATTATTCATGATAAGTATATCAATACCGCCATGTTTACCGATGATGATATGGTATCCTCATCATTAATACTGTCCTTGATCAATTATACCTTAATATTGTCATTAATCATATCATTGATTACGATTATCAATGAGGATCTTGATGATTGTTAATCATGGTCAATGATTTGAGCATTCACCATCATGATCACCATCAAATAATTGGCGCTTGCACTTGCATGACTGGCACCTGGACAAAACCAAGGATCCCTGTTTTTTGCATCAAAATCTCTGAGAAGATGCACTAAAATCAAAAAATGCATTCTGTTTGGAAATGCTTACAATTGTAGATCCATATCAATAAGCCATCACCTATGGTTGTGATACTTATTATCAACCATTAATCAACCATGATTTGGACAAAACCATGGATTCGCCCACGGATCTCGTGTCAGGATCCAAGCAGCAAAGAGGTTTGATGCCCCGTCAAACCGATCCAGTCGGAGTAGTGGCACACTGGCGGGAAGCTCAGAGGGATGGCCGGGTGTTTGTTGCTGTCATTTGATGGGTCATAGTAGACTTATGTATGACTTTTAAAGAAAAGATAGAGTTTTTCTTTTGAACATATACATATATATATATATTTATTTGTATATTTGTAATTTACATTGTTATATACATATACATACATACATACATACATACATACATACATACATACATACATACCTAGATTTGTGGGTCATAATAGGCTTATGAACATAAGGTGTTTAGGTGTCTTCTTAGAAGAGAACAAATGACATTATACATACATACATACATACATACATACATACATACATACATACATACATACATACATACATACATACTGCGGTATTTGTCTAGATTTGTGGGTCATAATAGGCTTATGAACATAAGGTGTTTAGGTGTCTTCTTAGAAGAGAACAAATGACATTGGTTATCTTGGAGGTTGAATATTGATCGGGATGGCTTGTGCGACTTGCGTACAAGCCCCTTCTCAAGATACCGATGATCGCTGTCAAAAATGTCATGGGGCTGATCGGATAGATGCCCTTAAACCCATAATTTTGAGCCAAAAACCAACAATCAAATAGCATTGATAATCCACAAATTGCCATTTGCCATTTAAATTGATGTTGACAAACAAAAGCCAACGTGCTCGACCCGTTGCCAAAGAGGCTTGTTCTTGCGCCCAAATCACTTCTGCGTTGGCTGTAAGCATGTGTGCAGTCATACATTCGTACATGCCTACGAATGTATGCATCATATGTATCATTGTATGATCCTCCATGCATGGCTCTAGATCACGCTTGCTGTACTTAAGCGTCTAGGTACTGCTGTTGCATCCTCCGCCTTCGGGCACCACCAATCATGATTTGTTCCAGCGCGAAGTGTGACGTCCAGAGAAAATTGAAGGAGACGCCCCGCCTGGCTCTTCTGGCGCTCATGAAGGCATCACTATGGTGCAAGCTGCTGCTGCTGCTGCTGCTGCTGCTGCTGCTGATGATGATGATGATGATGATGATGATGATGATGCTGATGATGATGATGATGCTGATGATGATGATGATGCTGATGATGATGATGATGCTGATGATGATGATGATGCTGATGATGATGATGATGCTGATGATGATGATGATGCTGATGATGATGATGATGCTGATGATGATGATGATGCTGATGATGATGATGATGCTGATGATGATGATGATGCTGATGATGATGATGATGCTGATGATGATGATGATGCTGATGATGATGATGATGCTGATGATGATGATGATGCTGATGATGATGATGATGCTGATGATGATGATGATGCTGATGATGATGATGATGCTGATGATGATGATGATGCTGATGATGATGATGATGCTGATGATGATGATGATGCTGATGATGATGATGATGCTGATGATGATGATGATGCTGATGATGATGATGATGCTGATGATGATGATGATGCTGATGATGATGATGATGCTGATGATGATGATGATGCTGATGATGATGATGATGCTGATGATGATGATGATGCTGATGATGATGATGATGCTGATGATGATGATGATGCTGATGATGATGATGATGCTGATGATGATGATGATGCTGATGATGATGATGATGCTGATGATGATGATGATGCTGATGATGATGATGATGCTGATGATGATGATGATGCTGATGATGATGATGATGCTGATGATGATGATGATGCTGATGATGATGATGATGCTGATGATGATGATGATGCTGATGATGATGATGATGCTGATGATGATGATGATGCTGATGATGATGATGATGCTGATGATGATGATGATGCTGATGATGATGATGATGCTGATGATGATGATGATGCTGATGATGATGATGATGCTGATGATGATGATGATGCTGATGATGATGATGATGCTGATGATGATGATGATGCTGATGATGATGATGATGCTGATGATGATGATGATGCTGATGATGATGATGATGCTGATGATGATGATGATGCTGATGATGATGATGATGCTGATGATGATGATGATGCTGATGATGATGATGATGCTGATGATGATGATGATGCTGATGATGATGATGATGCTGATGATGATGATGATGCTGATGATGATGATGATGCTGATGATGATGATGATGCTGATGATGATGATGATGCTGATGATGATGATGATGCTGATGATGATGATGATGCTGATGATGATGATGATGCTGATGATGATGATGATGCTGATGATGATGATGATGGTGATGATGATGATGATGATGGTGATGATGATGATGATTTAGATTTTGATAAGGAGTCAATGATGAGTGTTCGCAGATCCATTGCTTTCCAGGCGCCTCCGGGCACCGAGAAACCCAAGCGCTTGAGCGAGCGAAGCGAGCGGAGTCTGGAACTGCAGAAGGCCGGGCGAAGCGATGGGTTGTTGGGAATCCTGAAGCAACGAGGAGCCGGCCTTTGGGGGGCTGACCACCTTAGGCATGGTTCATTTAGCCCTATGGCTGACCAACATTAATCGAATAGCCAAGTCATTTCTTCAGAAAATTCGTGGTGAATTGATGGGTAGAGTTAATTGGTTGCTGACTGATTCATATATTGCTTCATGAATCGTTCATACGGGTTGGCAAAGAATGACCTGCAACCGTTGAGACAATCCGTTTGGGTAGCCGACCATTCGGAACATGGCTCCACGACACGGGCTGCAGATCAACATCCGAAGCAAGCTGATATTGACGAAACGTGGGCAGTAGGGAAGCCATGACGGTTTCCCAAATGCCCCCGGATGCATGACATAATACACACCTATGTACATGTGCACATGATCGCACATGTTTACACATGCATTTGTAGTCTTTTAACAATATTTATCTATCAAAATATAAGTATATACATATTGGTGTTTCTCAAACTAGGGGTACCCGCAAATCATCCAATATTAATCATTGATAGCAATAAACCTTCCTCAACTTTTGGGGTTTCCAGTCACTGGCTAGGTCGAAACCACTCTATGTTGCTACCAGTGTTTTAAACACAACGGGGTGTAGCCGTTGGTTGTGTTTTCTGTGCCGGTGAAGTGGCCAGGTGAACACCTCAGATCTAAGATCTAGGATCTGATTCCTTAGGCTTGATGTGAATGAGGTTTGTCCGTTTATGTGTCTTTCATGGGTGGTTTCTAAAGCCATAGTATTGGAAGTCCCAAAGTTATGGTGGGTTTGTTACTATGAATTACTAGTACTGGCTGCAAAACACCAACCAAGTGTCTTGTTTCAGCTGTAAATTTTGTTGCGTTCTTAGTTTGAATGCTGGACAGATCCATTCAAGTCTGGAGGTGAGGCCAATCCAATGTGAATTTGCATATGCATGATTCAATTGATAGCTCGCGGATCACTGCGAAAGTTTTTTGGGGGCCCAAGCAGCATCCCCTGTATTCTGATTTGCCATTTGTTGGTTGCCTGGAATCCTTTGGCGCAGTCTGCAAACTGCAAAAACTGTTAGATTACTTCTGTGAAGAAAGGAGCAGTAAGCCAATCAGTAACCATCATGAACCACCAGTCATACCACTTATCATCAATAGATAGCCCCTACTAGTCATCAGTGACTATCCATAGCCATCATCAACCATCAACATCAGTAACCTTTATTTGCCATCATTAACCAGCACCTCATCATTGATCAAATCATCAGAAGAACCCATCATTCATCAGCTGACAGGCCAGCGTCCAACTGGAGTTGGCACAAGCCATGGAGGACCGGAACTCTTCAGCTACAGCGCCCCCAGCACTTTGATTCGTTGGGTTGGTTCAACCCTAAAAGTGGAAGGAATCGCCCCAGCGAAGTTAGGCAAATATATCCGCAGAAATGGCTGGTGAAAAGGGAGCCACATCGTATCATGCTCAAGAGGTGTAATGTTCTTAGTCACAGGTATATCATTAGCCAAGCTGTCATCTTCAAAAAACACAGCCCTGAAAGTGCCATGAGCCATAGGTATTTCTACATGGTATTCCAACAGGTATACTCTATGAGTTTTTTAAGGGGTGATGGGCTGTAGATATGCAGAACCCTGACATGATATAATTGACTTTATTTGCAGAAACATGGCATGACAGTACCCCCAACAAACACTTTGCGCGAGTGAATTTGCATTGTTTGTTGGGCTTACCCTTGCTTGTGGACACTCTGGTTCAGCAAAGATTGTCCAAAGCGAACAGCACTAGTATCAATGTAGCCAGATACATGACATCAATATATTGCCCATGTTTATCCTCGACATTGTCATTGACGGGTTTGTCCAGAAAAGGCTTACCCCAACATTGATCCTCGAGTTGACCAAAGAGATTTGACATATGGACATAGCCATGACATAGCCATGACATGAATATCTCGTTTGAGCCAAGATGAATCTTCACTGTAGGGCTTTCTCCGACATTGATTCCCCTAATGTTGGTTTCCGATTAGTATCTACCTGTTGGTTTCATCTATTTTCATTACTTTAGGGGGGTTACACTAATCAGAAACCAACATTACCGCATTCTGGCGGTCACCATCCTTGTCGCTCCTCGATGCTTGGACCGCCGCCGCCATGCCCCGATCTGCGCATCTGTACCTCCCAGGGCTATGGCGATTGGTTGCACCCCACGCAGTGCGTCGGTATTCATGGGTCTAACTATAGTAGCTGGTTGGTGGTGTCAAACATTTTATATTTTCTATAGTAATCATTAAGAAATGGTTGGTTGACAGATATTTTTCATAGGGGTGGTTCAACCACCAACCAGGTAGATACATCCAAACCGTTTGCCTGAAAGACTCTGTCAACCTGGTCGTGTGGAAAATGCGTCATAAAAATAGCTGGTTTACCTGTTGAACATAATTATGTTCTTTGACTTCGAGCTCGCGCTCCTTTCCAAACACCATTCATAGCTGGTTTTTGCTATCAGAAATTGTGAGTTTTAGCCCAACGAGAGGAATCCATCGCCTGGTAGTTTTCATAGCCCTTCGTAGCTGGCTTTCCTATTGGTTTCCATTGGTTTCCATTGGTTTTCCTTGGTCCACCATGAGTTTATTGAAGAGGAACAAAAATCACTTTGGAGGCTGGGAAACCAATGGAAACCCAGCATTTTTACTGGGAGCCAAGTTTGGCTTGATGATCGGTTTCCATGGTTAAGGATAGGTTTCAATAGCCACGGTCCACCCCTCGCTTGCGGTGTGTTACGGTTCAGGGTGACTAGTAGTGGTTGATGGTGATGAATGTCTAATAGTGGCTTATGGTCAATGATGACCAATTGTGGACCAGGGTGAAGGATGACAATCGGGATAATTGATGAGATAATGGTGGTGAATACTGGTCGAGAATAGTCATGCATTATGGTTAATTCTATAGTGATTGATGGTGGTTAATAATGGTTAAGAATGGCTAGTGATCATTGTTATGGAATGGTGGTTCAAGGTTGCAACATATGGATGGTTCCCAAGATATGCCACCAAATCAATGGTTTCTCCATTGAACATGATTAAATAACTGTTGGACAACTGGGGTTCCCCTCTGCAAGATTCTTCATTGATTTGAAAGGGAAACACCTACAATTGCCCATCAAATTGATACTCATTTTCCCGCATTCAACTAACTGGGTTGGTGGCAAGGTCTACAGGAAACCCGAACAAACGTCTGCTTGGTGGGAAAACAAGGCTTTCCAACGTAGATTTTCCCACTAAGCATATCTGGGATCAACCCATTGATGAAGCCATTGATTTGATGCTGCCTGGCCGCCAAGTCCTTTGATTTCCTGTGACTTGGACAGGACCATAACGTGGAAAGCATCCGCCGCTTGATCCCTGTCGCGACCAACTTGCAGATTGACGCGAAGGACGCGGTCTCAGGGGGGTTTTTTGTTGTACTGAGATGGGGGACATGACACGTTGTCGTGGTTGATACGGGTACGTGGTTCGTGGTTGATAC
This sequence comes from Symbiodinium kawagutii, assembly GCA_009767595.1. NCBI lineage: Eukaryota > Dinophyceae > Suessiales > Symbiodiniaceae > Symbiodinium > Symbiodinium kawagutii. Next base: position 406,704 of record VSDK01010117.1, on the reverse strand, counting down.
AAAAATATAGTCTCACTATCACAACATATATCTATATTTATGGTAGATTGGTCCCAGGAAGGTTTTTTGTCAATTTTGGGGTGGTGCATGGGCTGTCAATTTTGTCTCACAGTGTACCCGCTACAACAGCCAGGGCCACTCTGGGGTGGATTGGATTGTGTCAATTTGATTGATGATCAACTGTGAATTAATGCTTGGAGATATTGGTCAAGAATGGATGGTAGTTGTTAACAAAGAATGGATGGTAACAATTTAGCAAACTGCAAGGTCAGTTTACTATCTAATATTCAAATATATTCGCCATATAGGAGGTATATTGATATATATATATATATATATATGTATACGTGCATACTGACTAGCTGTTCTTTTGGTTTTCCAAGATTGTTCATTTGAAATTTGAATCAAAGAATGTAAATGGCAGCAACTACATATCTGCATTCTATCTTCATACAATTCCTAAGTTGCAGTGTTGATATGTTTTTCGTTGATGTAACCCAGCACCTACATTCTGGATTTGCATGTTTCATTATATAAAGCATTTCTACCCACATGAATGTATGTGTATGCCTTGAAATAATGTGTGTGTGTGTTTTCCGAGATTGATCTACTTGTGTTGATATTATGATGCGTAATTAAAGTGTTCGGATTATGTACATCGAATCATCGAAGTCAGTAGAAGTATAAGGTGTAAATGTGGACACCGGAAGCGAATGTGAACGAGAATCCAAGAATGTGAATACACAATAGGATTTACAAGCACAATGTACAATTGCATTAACACATTTAGGTATAGGAATGGTAAAAAATCACATGTTTATACACATACACGTAGATACGTTTACGCGCACAAAAGTCACAGATGTAGAACTGGATGCTGTGAATCATACATGTCTACTTGCAAAGGCACTAATGCACAATTTACGACGAACTTGGTAAACATGTGTTCCGTGTCAACGTACTTATTTGTGTAGGTACTTTTTGAACAAAAGCAAGGTATGTACATTTGAATGAATAGATACACTTGTATATATATATATATATACGTGTTTGTACATATATTTGTATATCTCTATATATATATATATTTACAAATATACGCATGTGGTTGTGTGTTTGTGTGTGTCAATACCCCCTTACCCCTTGCTGTTCACATCGGGTGGGATGGGTTCACGTGACCTACCTATATCTCTTAAATGGTGGCTTTTGATCCAGCTCACCATGCAATTGGTATATCCCCCTTCTTGTTGCTCATCATTTTTTTCAAGCAACCACCAGTCACGATTAATCAATCACCATGATTCACTCACGTTATCAACCATCAAGCATATAAAAGCGGATGTACTTACATCAAATAAATCTACCATAAATATTGATAGATGTGCTTATATTGATAAAGCCAACCATATATCTACAACAAGCAAACCATATTCATATAATATACATATATATATATATTCAAATACAACTAATGATTATATCTGCAACTGCAAGTTCCGTAAACCATTTCAACCACAGCGGTGGACAGGAAATCACCGCTGCGAAGCATATCCTAAGCTTTGAGGCGGGACAGCTTTCGTCGCTGGCATTGCTGGTGGTGCGGCATCCCTCGTTATTCGTTGGTCCCTGAATCACAGAGTCAGATGATGTGAGATGTCTCCCACAATCACGAATGATCACTAAATTAAATTCAGATTTAAGCATGGATTCAGATTTCGTAATGTTAATGATGGTGTTACATGATTGGCAATTGTACGGTATGATCAAAAATTCGTCAACAGATTTGATTGATCATATTGTGGCTGGTTGATGGTTTCAACAATACTTGGACAATACTTGGTGAACATCTTGCTTAAGAATGGTAAATCATGCTATCGATGGGGGTCATTTTCCGCAAGGCCGACGCAGATTTACCGCCATGTACAAAGGGGAGATTACACTCACAATTTGGACATGGCACTGGCACGGTTTGCACATGTTGGTACAAAAATGAAGAAAGTATGGCAACTGTGGGTTGACCATAAATTGTGTGCTCCAACTCAATGAGGATTTGAGAAACCACCACAGAACTCACTAGTGATTAAGAACGGTTCTGACTGATGCCCTCGTCATCTAAGAACGTTTTCCCCGTCAGATTGGCTGTCATATTTCAACATTCTGAAATAACTATTCTGAAGGTTTTCCCTGTGATTACTATTCTGAAATAACTTGCATGGTCATACCTGTAGTTTATTACTATTCTGAAGGAGCCTCATTGCTATTCTGAAATAACTGCTGCATTCTATTACTATTCTGAAACTGTTGTCATGTTTAGTCAGTTGATAATGCTTCACTACTAGCAGATGAATTCATCAGCTGTTAATGGCAACTGTGTCACAATGGCGCAGGGTCAGCAGAACCTCAGTGAAGAAGTGAATACCGTGCGTCTGGAAGCCCCAGCGAAACGCGCAGCTTGAGAATCAAGAATCGAAGCGTTGAGGATGAGGTATAGATATCCACAAACTGCTTGAGTCTTAGTGTTATTTTTTCCGATTAGATGGGAGGAAACACCGTATATCTAAAGCAGTAAAGTTTTAGCAAGGGATCTAGAAGCCACCAAGTTGAGAATGGGCGTGCCGCAGGTTGACAGGGGGAAGGAATGTTCCATAGCCTAGCAAAACCAACAAGTATGGCCGGCTTGCAGCAATGCTGAGAAGCAGCCAAGCTGGTGCTACCATTCGTGTCGTCCAAGTTGAGCAATTACCTCCAATTGGGCTTGTGCAAGCAGCGAATGGAATTCCTCAAGGTTGTTAGGCAGTCGAACAATTCCCTCGTAGATTCTCATTGGAAACTTGTCAACTGACCGATCCGCTGATTTTGTTTGGAAGCCTTTGACGTTAGTTTAGAACTTGCATTTAGCAACTGGCTGGTGGTTTCAAACACTTTTGTTTTCCCAAATGTGCTATCAAATGGTAGGTTGGTGGACATGAATGGTTTTCATGACGAGGTGGTTCAACCACCACCCAGATAATCATTGCGGGGCTTGTGGTCGTCGTCGTCATCATCATCATCATCATCATCATCATCATCATCATCATCATCATGGTGCTAATGTTGGATCAGTGGCTTGCTCTCTTTGGTGGTCACATCATAGACCCTTCATCATAGCTCATCTTGCATGTCCAGTGAGGGCTCACCTGTCAATCGAGGGGCGAGGGGCACTGAATCGAGGTGACATGATCTCTGAGCTGTCAGAGGCCGTGGCAAAAGTGGAGGACGGCAGCAACACTGGCAGCACCGCAGTGGCTGCACAGAGTCAATCGCTAATGACTCTGGTTCAACCAGCTAGTCATGGTCAATGGTTTAATCAGCTTGAAGTAGCTAGTTTGATCATAGCCAGCTAGTTTGATCATGACCAGGTGATAACTTGGTTGCTGGTTGAGCCTGAACCAGTTATGTCTTGAAATCTGAAAACCTGAACTACACATGGGTGTTTCTGGGAATAGGGGTCACCCAAATCATCCAGTTTATAAACCGATTCGTAGTGATAAAGCAACCGGTTTCGGGGTAGCCCCATTTTCAGAAACCACCACGTCCAAAATTGCTCAGTATCTCCAATGCTTGTCACGTGTTCTCGGACTTGAGACGTTATCGTTGATTACAATGTTCTAGGCGAAGCGGCGAAACATGAGTGCCAAAAAAATCCAATCTCACCTTTGGTTTTCCATTTGATATGACTTGTTAAGCAGATCAGAAATTCATATACATCCAATCACCGCAAGGCGGCTCACACAGTTCGATCTGATGTGGCGATCCTTTGGTCGATCCGAATTGATTTAGTAATGCATCGGTCCTATGGTTACTAACCGCAATGGATCCAGTGATGTTATACTATTTGCGATGTTAGGAGACAATAATTAGCCATATATCCAACGTAGATGTGTGGCCAGCCATAGTTTTTATTCAATATCTTGACCAAAGCCGTAGCAACAATTGACTCAATCGAATCTACACAGCCTCAACGGCGTTAGTAAACTTGGTGAACCCCCATGTTGGTGACGACAGTAGTGGATTTCCACTATATACCTCGAACGAACGTATGGACAATGACGGAGTTGTCAATTAAACACTACATCGTGAATGATGAAAAATAGCTGCGTGAAAATTTGTGGCAACTGCATGGTGAATCATCACTGATCGCCTCGTACTTGGGACTTGTGATTTTGCTGAGATCGAAACCCCATGAAACATCACCCAGCTGTGGATGGCCTTGCAGTTCCCACTGCGAGGAAAAAGCCGCTTCGTTAAAGCACGGCGAACCTGTCTGAAGCTGAGACAGGCTTGTAACCATGACGTACCATGGGTTCAAGCATGAAGCTGGGTTATCAGGTGGCTTATCCCATACCCAGATACTTCCATGTATGGTATGCTAATCTTTTCCCAGAAAATGACCCGGCGTGATAGGTAAATATACTATATGTGGTGTGATTTGGACAAGTGGTGGGTTATACGCTTCAACAGTGGGTGGGGATGCACATCCAAGATTTTGTTGGATATTATCGGATAGAATCAGCTCTATATACTGCTTTATGAAATTTATTGAAGTCGGTTTATTGCATGATCATCTTTTATGTGAGCTTGTTTTTTTGTAGCTTCTCAAGAATGATCAATCGATGTTATGGTTGTCAACTGGTCTCTTAAGTTGATGAAGACTTAATAGATGGCTAGCAAAAATGGACGGCTGATCGCTGGTTGCTAGATGGTTTCACCAAGATTCCTTAAACTTGCTTGAACTTGTTCATAGACAAGAAATCCGCAGGAATCTTTAGGTTACAGACATCCAATAGCCAGCTGCTTTTTTGGAGTGACCGAAGCTCAGGCCATTGTGCTGGCACCTTGGCATTGAGCCGCGAAGCCGCGAAACCCTGCAGGGGAGCGATTGTTTGGTGATGACAAGTTGTTAGCCCTATCAACTTGCTCAGCTTCTTGGGACCTCAGGGAAGTGGTGAGCCCACTTCCCCAACTGCTTGAAACATATCCCTAGTTGACAACCTTCAAGCACTTGGGAAGTGGTCAGGATGTCCACCAGTAGGAAGCAATTGAAAAAGCATGGCGATTTTGTCACATGGCACGACACGGCTATACTTTCAACATGTTATACCATCTGTTTTAGCATGGCCATGATGTTATTTGTGTCTTTTGACATGTGTCCATCCACCTTTTGAGCGCTACCTTTTAACATAGCTGCACTGCGTTGCTGTCTTCCAGGTAAAAAGTTACGGTGTCCTGGGCCGCAGCAACAATGGGCAAAAGGAGGGTCTACCTGACGAGGACAGACCCAAGGGCTGTAGCCGTCCTCGTTGTTCTCGTTCATGAATATCTACCCATATCTACATGTTCATATCCGATTTGGAATGATTGCTGAATTTGGCTGCTGTTTTTTTGCTTGACACCACACATCGCTTCGGCGTATGGGTAGATGATGAGCAAATCTGATTCCTGGCGGCCGAGGACACCGTCATAGTTGATCCAGCTGGCCTGCCATTTGTCAGAGGGGACCGAAGCCTCCGTGATGTCAAGGGAGCCGCTCAGGCCAACTACATGTGGCTTGAAATCAGCGAAAATGAGTCATTTCCCCCAGATGTCAGGCAGGCAATCACCAAGGAATGCCAAGCAAAATATCATGTCTATGCAAATGGAAAGAAGAAGTGCATTCACGTTGTGGGACCAGACTTTCGTGAAGCCTCCGGTGACTTCAACCATGCAGTGGAACAGTTGGCGATTGCATATGGCAATGTCTTTGAGGAGTTTTGCACCATCGGCATGCAGCAGGGTCTCCGAAAAATGCGTTTGTTGCCGATCAGCGGCGGCATTTTCGGCGGTCCTTTCCGAGAAGACCTGCCAGAGATGACTGCCAGGGCTGTGCAGAAGGCCTATGAGAAGCTGACAGAGGATAGAAAGCACTACATCATGAACTCCACCATTGAGATGTGCATCTTCATGGAATCGGAGTTTGAGATGTTTTCAAATGCCTTTGCGACACCACAAAGCATTGACAAGGCGTGGGACAACCTCTGCCAGTGATCCAGGGGTGAAAACGTACCGTATAAGTTGGTGGTGCGTGTGGGTGCCTAAGCCCGAAAATGACAGTTGATATGAACAGGCGATTATCATGGAAGGAAGTTTTGATCTGACGGTTCATGACATAAACATGTGTCATATTTACAAGAACATATACATCGATGTTGCGAATGCACAGGTAGATCAATGTAATTGATTAGCCGATAGATAGGTCAGTACATCATTGGAGCTAGGCACGTAGATATACAGAGTCTTACCCCTAGGCAACTACGGACAAATTGTAGGTCCTTAGACAGATACTCCTAGATAAAAAACTTAGATAGGCACTTTGACACTTAGATAGATCGGGTGCAGAAAGCAAGCGCACAGTCACTGTGGACACCCGTATCAGGACTACAGGTGTCTGTGGACCCAAACCCTTCAGGGAGCCAGGTAGAATGCCAAATGCCAGATAGAAAGTGAGGTGAAATGACATAAAGATCTCTACGAATAGTGTCAGAACAAATGTCAGGCGAAGTATCAACTGGAGCTGAACTGAATATAGAACGCAAGATAGACTGCCAGATAGGACATTTGTCAGATAGGATGTCAGGTTGAATGTCAGATGACATGCTGGGGTAGAGTAACGCAATGTTTTGCGGTTGTTACACACAATCCTACCAGCGTTATTACATCTTAGCCTGTCTTTCTTGGTGGTTTAAAATCCCCAAATGTTGGCGGAGTCAAATTTGTTTCGTTTATTTGTTCCATGAGTATCCATGAGTGACTACCCGGGACTTTTAATTTAATGGTATCTGGTTCGCCGCACAGACTATGTTAATGTTCTGGATACAACACATCACACATTATTACAATGTAGTTCAACAACAGGTGTGCGTAACCCATTATGTCAGCATGAATGCGGTTGGCGCAGATTACGCCTATTGTGTATGTATTTCATACGTTTGTTACTGTTTGACTAAATGGTGGTATGCAGAGAAGCAGTCTCTCATAGACAGACTCTCAACGTGACCCGTAGCCGGCTTGCAATGTTTTTCAGGCTGTCCTCAAACGCATCGGGCCCGAGCTGGAAAGACGAGTGTGCCTGGGACCCTCATGCCCTTAGTCTTTTGAGATCAGCCCCTGAGCCCCCCACTTTTAACAGCAGGGCTTCTGGAACATATTTGGACAAGCATATAAGAGCAAGATTGAAGGAGTATGATGGTGTATGTAACAATATGACTCTAGCAATCACTCAAGCTGCGGACTTCATTCCGTTGTTTGTAATGCTTTCGCGATGTTGGCTGCACATTTTACGAATCAATTCAGCACAGCTTCAGGAAGGTATCAATGATGATAGATCCCATCCCCGGGAAAGAAACAAGAGGCCCTTGGTTGCAATTTTCTCTCTGGAATTTGTTGCTTGTTGTATATTCTCGTTGGTAGTTGTGCTCCATCATTGACCATTGATCATCATTCACCAACACCATCTTCCTCTCACTGTCTACCAGGAATGCCTAACACCGCAGGATCTTTAGTCTTCCTCGTAGCCACCTGCCCCGACTGTATGTTTTGGAGCACTATGGTAGATCGAAATCTCCACAAATCAGCTTGACCATGTCGATTGTCGATTGATTGTCCTACGGGATTGTCTTACCCAGAAATTCACTCTAGTGATTTGCTGATTCTTGCCTAACAGATTCTGTGATTTATGATTTGGTGTCATTGTTTATTGGTCGATTGCTTTACAGGATCGTGCTCCATGGTGTTTTAATCAGTGTCAGTGCAACCCATCAAATGAGAACCCAGCAAGGTGCCAAACACGCAATTGATTGTCTTGAGGGAGGCACTAAGCTTGCAGTTCGCCATAAACTCCAACATCATCATCAGAAAAGGATCATTTTTGAGGGAGGCACTATGGATATACCTGAATTTTCAGGTAGCATCCCCCCTACTATGATGCGATAGATTTGCTGCTGCAGTAGCTTGCTTCGTCATGGGCAAGACTTGGCGTTTGGAGTTGGGAGCTTCACGGAAAGGGCTGGCACCATCTAAGACATCGGTCAATCCTCATTGGACATCCGGTCTGTTGATTTCTTCCATTCTTTTTGTTGAATCCCACCTCGTTGTGGGTCAAGCCATCGGGTACCCCAAAAACCCTTGGCTTATAGTTTTGGGGGTACCATACTTTGGGGGGTTCATTGCCATATTTTGGGGTTAGTACTCAAAAACCCAACATTGGATTTCCATGTTGACCTATACTTACCTTGCTGCTGCTCAAGAATAGTCAAATCAAAAATCAGCGCCAGTGGAAAAACAAATCAATGCTGACATGAGGATCGCTCCAATCGTGCTGTTATTGGTGAATCAATAGGAGTTCAGTAACATATACATACATTATCAATAGATCAACGCATATAGATATAATATAACTATGTATATATATATATGAATGTAGTATCTATTCATATTTGTCTTTGTAAAAATTACATGTATCTCATTTTATATCAGTGTTTTATTCATATTTAAATTGATGATGAACCATTCTTACCACGGAATGCCCCCATCGCTATGACTTCGGCCCATGCTCTGCTCGGCAACGCAGCAGTGCTCAGGTTGGCCAAGATTCAGCCCACCATCGAGAGGATGCTGCGAGGCCCCACCAGCCGTGGCTTGTCGTTGGCCACCTGTTACCCTCCCAGGAACGCTGGGTTTTCATTCACAACTCTTCGGTTTCTCAGTATTTCCCAGCCAAAGTGATGATTTCCTCTTGAACTAAGCTGGTTGGGCTAGGGATTGGCATAGTTGGTTGATTCAGTTGCGCATATTTTCATAGGGGTGGTTCAACCACCAACCAGCACATGTGATGTTTCAGTGCTACCGAATGGTCCAGCCTGGGAGTTACAGCTTCAGAGGCTTGACATCGACCAGGGATGAAGATGCTGTGTAGCCAAAACAGATGGTGGTTTCTCAAGCCATGGGGGTACCCCTAAAAATGGTTGGTTTATTGCTAATAATGATTAATAGTGGATTAAAAATGGGGGTACCCCTATTTTGAGAAACCGTCAGATCAACCACACTTATTGTCATCAAGATGTATCATGCGCATCACCTCCAGACCAGTGATGAATCAGGATTGAAGCCTAACTTAACCAGTACAGGCAGTACAGGTCACCAGAACCACATAGCCAGCAGCGGTTGAACCATCGATTCACTGAACGCTTGGAACCACTGGAACGGTGCGTCACTGTTCCGGCGCAGGTGTCATCTCAAAGATCACTTCCAAACTTGAAAAGGCGGCAGTTGGTGTGTGGTGGTGCTCCAACTTGGGCCCCCCCTCCCGTGGAACCTGCCGGTGGCACTGCCAGTGGATGCGTCACGTCAGATGTGGCACTGCCAAGTTAATGTTTTTTTCCATTAAAGGAGGACCTCCATGTGGATGGTCCATTGCTTGGGGCAACAGTGGCTCTTGGCTATCAGCAACCACTGGTGAAAAGCATGAAACGTTGCCAGTAATGATACCCAACCTGCAATGGCAGTTGGTTTTACAATGATATCCAGAACGAAGTGAAGTTCACTTCATTACGTCAAGATGTGAAACACATGGCTGGTTGCCGGTTGTACGACGCATGGTTCGGAAAAGACGGTTGTTGGTTGCACGGATGTACCAGGCTTGGTAGTAGGATACCTGACCGAACCCCTGTTGGTTCAAACACAGGTGCAGAGTTGGGGGGCAAAACGCTGCTGGCAGCCTCCTCATTCTTCAGGCAGTC
>VSDK01010117.1:374470-396882 GCA_009767595.1 Symbiodinium kawagutii | reverse complement strand
ACATTTTCATCGTGTTGTCTCAACATGCAAATATGTGATTTTGCATGGGTAATATGAAGGAATATATCTGTCTATATATATATATGTTTGTTCAATTATATATGTATATATATATATATATACATACTGTAGCCACAGGATCTCACAGCTTATTTACTGGGGTTCTCAACTATGATAAACCAATCCGAGTACATAGGTTGATTGTATATGATGCACAATGTATGGATGGATGGATGGATGGATGGATGGATGGATGGATAGCTAGATAGATAGATAGATAGATAGATAGATAGATAGATAGATACATGATATAGGTATATGTATATGTCAATTCTATGTACATACAAAGTATTTACTGTAGTTGTTGTTGTGGCTGGCTTGCAGTTTTATACTTTTACCGAAGTTGATTGGTTTATCACGTACTTTCTCCAAATCTTTAATGCTCTTCCATTTTGACTTGACCACTGTAATTATATTTTGTTAGAAAAATGCTCTATTGGTCAAACTGGTGGTTAAAGTTATGGTTCATGATTGATGATACGGCTAATGTGTCATACTTACTTCTGGTACTAAACCCTACTTGGTAATTGATCTGTTCACCATTATCAACCAGATTACACTAAGAATTGTCAACTGGTTGTTCATCACGACTACTACCATTAGTGCCGTTCTCCATGCTTTTACCATCATCAATATTTGCTTTCATCACCATTGGCATTGAGCCACTATTGATTTGACAGCTCTGCGACCCCACCAACATCCAACAGCGGTGCGAAGCTGAACAGGTGGCAAAGAGCAAGACAGGTTTGGAAGCGGTGGACTCAGCAACCACTTTCGGCCATGATAAACTGGGAGGTTCTCAAAATAGGGAAACCCCCAAAGTCCTTGGTTTATGACTATCAATGGTAATAACATGGATGATTTGGGGGTAATCATATTTTTCCAGAAACACCCAACTGTTCAATACCCAAGTAACAGACTGATGTTTTGGGAAGGTTGGATGGCAACACAAGTCCGAGTGCTTTACCGACACATTGGAAAACCACTTGTCAACAAGTATGAAACGTGATTAAGCGCAACTAACCATGATTAATTAATCATGAGCAGTCACTATTACTCATTCAGCATCATTGATGGGAATTAGCCAGTATTGACCACAACCAAGATTATCAATCAAATGAGTAGTATAGGTCAATGCCCAAGCAGCAGGTGAATGCAAAGACCTTGAAAGGATACCAATTCGACTATACCTGAAGATGGACATATCATTCCCCTGGTACTAATTTGAGAGCACAACGTCAGGATGTGATGATGTGATGAAAGAAGTTGATTTCGGCCTCAGGAAAAACATAGCAACTGAAGGGTTCCATTATTGCACGCATTGACAATTGGGTTCGACTTGTACATCCAGATTCCAACTTTGATAATCTGCCACAACCAGCGCAATGCTGAAACCCCAAACTGCAGTGCTTGGGTGTGAGCAACCAGATGAAGGATATTTCCATACCCCAAACTAACATGGTGTTTCTTGGGTTTTCATGGATTTGCAGAGTACGATGACATCATGATTCTCTTTTCCAGCATTTGCGTCTGTAATGTGGTCTATGAAACTGGATGGTAGTCCTCCTGAAATGAATGACTTGGGTAATCACTTCGTGATACTTCACAAAACATTTTTGGATGATGAACTTAGGATGGTTTGTGGATGACTTCTCTATACTCCATATTTCACTACATTTGTTGATAAATGATCAACTTAGTGTAGTTAAGCAAGTATATAATCCCTGAGACAGGTAAACTTAGGATGAATTCTGGATGCACAACTTGTGGTGTTGAGGACCATGTCTTTGAAGACTTCGACCTGAACAAGGATGGCGTTATCACTCGCGAGGAATTTGATGAGGTGCGACCAAGCTTCCCTACAGAGATTGGTAAACATTATTCGAACAGGGTACAGCTGTTGGTTATTCAGAGGAACTGATTATGTAGTTAATTGGTTAATGATTGTTGATGATTGTAAATGACGGTTAATGATGGTTAATGATTAATGGGTACATAATGGGTTGACAGGGTTAACAATGGTTGATTGGGCTACAGCATAGTTAACCCAGTACAATCGTAGCCCAGTACAGTGGTAGCTACATGGCTACCTAACCAACCGACAAATGGGACAGTTTAACTAGTTTGGTCATTTTTGGGATGTTCACCAGTGGTATTGGTTTTGACACGCAACCACATGTTTGCAAGGCAACACACCACATTTGAGGTGGACTAAAAAGCTTGAAAGCAATACACACCAATATTATCTCAATACTTGCCTGTATATATATATATTTATTTATTTATTTAGATATATATATATATGTATTTAGATATATATAGATATAAATATATGATCATACATACAAACATACATACAGTGTGTGTACACATATACTTTTTAATCTGTATGCATGTCTAGGCACCTGCTATTGTAGCCGTATTCATCCGTATGTGTGATACAAGCCTGTGCATATTTGTGCACCCGCATTGTTAGGGACACGTTTTTGATTCCAAACCTCCTGGTTTCCCTCCTTCGATAATTTGTTGATGTTTATTTGGGTGATTCATGGCTCTTCTTCATCGCCTCAGTGTAGTGATATATATATATATACGGTGTTTTGGACCATTGGTGTAGGGATAACCCATCAATCCTTAGAGGTCCTTGATGTCACCCTGGAACTGATAAATGATGGGGGACAAATGCTTTCTGGAAACCATGATGAGAGGGCATTAGTTATGGAGATTAGTACTGTACTTGAAGAGACAGCCAGCGCTCTTGCACGGGCATTCTCCCTATATAAATCCAAACCAGCTAATTCGTAGTCAAAATTTATTCACCCTGGCCAATCAACCAATGACTTTGGGTGGCACATCATCATATTCAGTGAACCCCGCTCAAACAGTATCAACCATTGTGAAGTATCATCTTGTTGAAACATGTTTACACTATGATACATTTTTTCTGGGTCCGCTCCTATCTTCTGTGGCACTTGTAAGGATAACCCCATATATTGCCCAGAAGGTATGATAGAGGCAGGAGGCACGACTCGCGACAGAATGACACGTGATATGCAGGCATATGTCAACCATTGCTGCTTGGTCACAATGCCTAATACACAGTGTGTGCTGATACATGCGTTTACCCAGATATCACCACATGAATTTCACTGCGATGAATGGAACATTGCCCAGGCACCATCATCAGCTGCTTATCACTTTCTGTTTGGTGAAACTGACGACCCATTGAACTCATGGAACTCATGGAACCCATGGCAATTCATTGACTCATCGACTCATGGAATTCATTGAACTCGGCCCTTGAAGCGCCGTGCTCTTCACAGGTGCGCAGTAAGATCCTGAGGGGAGAAACCTTGAGCAAGGCGGAGCCCTGCGCTGGGGAGGACTTCCATGGCGTGGCAGCTGTGAAGCTCCCCACATCCAACGGATTAGTCAACAGCTGGTGGTGAAGGCAGCCATGTCATATGCTACATTTTACATTGTAATATTATATGTACATTGGCAATTCTGCCACTGGATCGATCGCATAACCTTGATCAGCTAATCGGGATTGGCCAACAACAGGTGGTCCTTGCTGCGGATGACTTCAGCAGCAGTTGTAGCAGTAGCAGTTGGTGGTGGTCGTGGTACTGTAGTGGCAGCAGTACTTGTGGTTGTGGCGGTGGTAGTGGTAGTGGTAGTGCTTGTGGGTGAAGCACAGTCGACTCTGTCCGGCCAGTTGAACGCTCAGCAGCATCGATGCCTGGCTAAAGCCAGCCATGTGCAGCTCAGGGGTTGCTTTCGACCATGACCTCAGTGGTGAGATCACAATGATAAGCAGAACAAATCTGTGTAATTGGGTTTTCAGATCGCGACACCAGATTATTGACAATGTGGTCACTGCTGTTGCAGTGTTTCATGGGCATAAGCACCTGTTGTCAGAGATCTTGCTATGTTAAATGCAAAGGATCTTGTCACAACGATCTTCAAAAGGTGTTCTCAAGAGATTTGCCGCAGAAATTTTAAAAAGGATCTTGTATGGAAAGCTCAAATCAATTGATTTTGTAGTGAAGACTTCTGGTGAGTTCTTCTGAAAGAAGTGTACTGTTGAGATGTGCAGGGAATTATCCTCAAAGATTGTTTGCAGGGATCTGCAGGGATTTTGTACGAAGATCTTGTAGTATTTTGTAGTGGTTTTCTCCTTGGTAAGCTGGTTTCCTTTTTCTTTTTAGATGTCGGCTCATAATTTTATGGTCGTCACAATGTTTGGGGTGTCTTCCCCACATGTGTTCCTCCTGTCAATGATGATAGCATTTTCTGTCAACTGGTTTCACATACTGGTGGACCAAACCAAACCATTTCAAACGAAGACTTGCCATGACCAGCTATACACGACATGTGTTCACTAGCCTTTGCCCAAGCTATCTTCAATCACGGCAGGCATCGCTTGCAGCTGAACCAGACCTAGCTACTCAGGAGGCTGTGCTTTGAAGTTGATCTGCAATTGAATGTGCTGTGCGTATACATTGCTGCACCGCTTCTGTTTCACATCTGAGGCTGTGATGGATTTAATATTTCCGTATATGCATAAACGTTGGTACCCATTAACCATCCAAAAAGTAGCTGAGTACTCGTGACAGTTACACCCAGTGTTTGAGGTACTATATCTTCTGAATTGGATCGTAAAAGCATTGCAAATGAAAAGCAATCCAACGGGGGTGTTTTTAATACAATGGTTGTGAGCTTATCTATTGAACGTGGTGAAATCTTGAGTTTGCTTACCTTCATGAATTGGTATCCAAGATCATTTTCTGCATCCCGGGACGTTGAACACCTAGCTTGAATTAAAACACGCTGGAAAGATGATCGTTTGGACACCAGTACATTTGCTATCAATATTTATGAGCCCTAATTATTCTTGTGAAATTGCTGACCAATGATAGTAGATGTTTATCAACCAATGGGTGTTGACTAATCAATGAACTGGGGGCAGCCCGATGATGAGCACAACAGGAGTGAAGTTCTACTGCTTTAAGTTAACCCGGCTTACTGCTGCGGCAGCACATCAAGTACAACGCAGACCATCGCTGCATCCATGAAGATGTAGGAATTTTCCTGTTGGTTTCTCCGATTTTATCCCTGAAGCTGCTTGGTTTCCCTGATCATTTGCCCACCTAGTTGCACCAGTGCAACTGGATCAGGCCGCAGCGGGCAAGATCCAAGCAATCTACCGGGGTCGCATGGTCAGAGAGGCACGAGAAACTGGGTGGCTGGGCAGCCTTCCTTGGTGCGTGTGGTACAGCAAGGCGTAGAATAGCCACGATTCTCAACTCACAGGGAACCCCCAGTTGTCATCCAGTGGATTAACCTTCATTCATGGTAATCAACCATCCATGTTTCAGGTACAGTTCCCTTATATTTTAAGAACAACCATCTATCATTATCTCTCTGATCAGGTTCCTCAACACTCAAGATGCGTTCAGGTAAGAGCAACTCGTTGGGGCAGAACCCTGGGTCGGTGGGAAACGCAGAAACCTTGGGCAAAAGGGACTGTTGCCCACTAGTGTTGACCACTAGGGTTTTCAATGTTAACCATCCTGAATTGTTCTGACTGACCACAATGAATTGATTTATCACTGACCGGCCCTGACCAGAATTCACACATTTTACAGTCATTCTCGAACATTAACCATACTATCATCATGATGGCTAATATGGTAAATATTGTTTAACCAATGTTTACCATGACTATAAACATAATTCAACATCAATTGTTAACCAGAATTATCAATCACGACCCTACTTAGCCAACACCACAATTAGCTGGCATTTTTGCCCTGATGCTCCAGATGCAGGCTGCAGTGCCACCGATACAGTCAATGGAGGAGCGCTCGCGAAATCCGGGCTAAGTGGCATGGCTATGGAGAACTAACCATGGTTGATTAGATGGGCTTATCAACCCGTCTCAGCCATCATCTTAGCTACTTTATCCCTGATGGTTAGATGATGGTTGAGACGGCTTAATCTTGTATAGTGATTAGGCCGGTTTACTGAAGGTTGGTTGATAAAACATACGCTAGGAGCAGGCACGTACTTAGGCAGATGAGGCGAATTGATGAAACTGGCGGTGGGTCCTGATGATTAATAGTGGGTGGCTGAGACATTGTTTAGACATGTTTAGACTATTGACAGTAAGAACTATAGTCACTATCCGTAGGCAAATCATACGATCGCTAGCCATTGGGTATCAGAACCCTCCTTCTGGTGGCACCATGTGGCACCCCAATAGCTTCGGAAACAGTCCCCTCATGCGCACAAGCTCCAGCCAGTATCATGGCAAGCCATGATAGGCCACACTAAGTAGAGATGCACATCCAAGCTCATCCAACTATCCCATCCAATCTGGCCCCAAACAACGTTCTTTTGCCAGGCTCCAAGCAAAATTTGCCGGGCATTGCTTGGATCTGTGTATGCCGGAGCAGCCGCCATGCAGAAGGTGCAAAGCGACGCGCCGTTTGAAGCACACATTCCTGCACTGACGAACCCAGGGGCAAAACACAGAAGCAAAGTTGACTTAGTTGAGTCAGTTGAGTTGGACTTCATGTTTGAATTGTGAATCCGCACATTCATGAAAATGGTTTTGGCTCAACTTTAGCTGTCCCTGAGTTAGGTGTAGTGTTAGCTTAGGCTGAGTAACTTAGTAATGGTGAAGTGCCATATGTATATATGAAATATATATATATATGGCATATGCACACACTTATAAACATATTATGTCATGTTTTACAAACCTATCTGTATATATAGATATATGCACATGTGTATCTAAATAGCTGTAGCCCCCCAAGGATTGCCATGAAAGTGAAACAACACGAAGAACAATGACAAACAAATGAAGAACATGAGAAAGTATAAAGAAGAAAACATGAAGAACATTAGGAAGTATCATGAAGAAGTAATGAAGAACATGACACAGTATCATGAAGAAAACATGAAGAACATGACAAAGTATCATGAAGAAAAAATGAAGAACAGGACAAAGTATCATGAAGAAAAAATGAAGAAAACATGAAAGAGAAATGAAGAACATGAGGAAGTACCATGAAGAAACAATGAAGAACAAATGAAGAAAAAATGAAGACCAAAACAAAGAAAAAATGACAAAATAAATATTTTAGCTTTTCCAGCCTGTGGCTGGCTCAGTCACTCATAAGTGTAGTGGGTTACAACGGGCAAGCCCTGCTACGTACTGTCATTTCTCTTGTTTCATGGTTCCTATTGTTTACTGCCGACTTGCTGACCGCCCAATTCGACAGCATGCTTTGATGACATGATGCTGTTGAGATGGCTGAGAGCCATTTTCCCTGCTTCCATGTAGAACTCCACATAGCCAAGTAATTGGAAGGATGGGAGCCAAATAGGTCTTGGTCAATCGACACTATTCCCAAGATTTCATGATATTTCATGGATGAACATCCCACCAGACTAGATTTAGGTCATTTCTAGGATGTGAACGGCCGGGGTACAGGCTGTTGACCCACAGCCAAGTGCGGAGCGTTGTATTTCTTAAATCATTGTGCTATCATGGCTTTGTCCATGAATGGTGTGGAGCCTTTGGTGCCTCTGTTTTTCCCAAAAGCGATCATTCAATTGGGTGACTTCATTTTTTTTGATCATTCACCTATTGTACAAGCATGTACAAGCATCCTATTTTGTTTGATCATCCAATGATGGGCTCTTTCAACTTTTGTTATTATCAACTTTGATGCTGTCCGGCCACCTGTGCTGACGCTTCGCTGGATTTGTGGATGTTCGCTCGAGTAAGCCATTGTTGAATGACCATCCACGGTAAGCCAATAATGATAAGCCATCAATTGTAAAACCATGACTTCACGGCGGTTTCCCTGGAAATACTGGGATTTTGGGATGTGCCACATGTTCGCCATAGCCACTGTTCGGCCTCCCCCCAATTCGGATACCCTGCGACATGCACGCTGGGACACTTCTGCTCGATGCGTTTCACAGGACTTGGCGGAGCAAGAGGCGAGGGTGGTGCGAGGGTGGTCCCCGTGCTGGGTTCATCCAGGAACTATGCTGGCTGTCGGGGGGAGCGATGAGCTACGCCAGGAGCATCCTTTCTGTAGCCCTTGAAAGGGGGAGCTAGTTTGGCTACCAGGAGTTCCCTAACCCAATGATAGTATGGATGTTTTGTGTGCCCTCAGCAGTTGACCATTGGCATAGCTCAACTTAGTGTGCAGATCTTGGGCAAAGTGTCTGAGTGTTGTTGGAGAGAGCTGGTTGTTTTTTATTGTTTGGTGTCTTTTAAGATTTGTTATTTTCCCCAGTATCAACAAATGAAATGGCTGATTGGCAAGCATATTTTTGAAAGGGTGATTCAACCACCAAGCAGTTTGGTGCATGTTTTGATGAGCTTTAAGACGTCACGCATCCAACAGGCATACTGAGGTCATCAAACTGTCATGTATGCACTGGAGGTCGCAGGAAGAAAGGAGGTGCGAGATCGTGACGTTACTGAGCTAGTGAGAGTCTAGTAGACGAGGAGCCTTCCCTAAAGCACGATGAAATGGTCCTTCAGCAAGGGCGCATCCTTATAGTAATGCAATGCATGGTTGATACATGTTAATGCATCGTTGACTATGATCAGGAAAGGGAATATATACGATTAATATATGTTCAATACATGTTTAACTCATCTACAGTATGGTTGATGAATGGCGGATGCTTGGCCGATGATGATCAATAAATGATGCTCAATACTCAATATCATCATTGTTTGCAAATTCTGTACCCCCCCGTTGGCATAGCCGGCCGAACCCTTCAGTACACAGTCAGTGGTGAGTGCATCTGTTGATGACACTTCACGTGTCAACTTTCCTTTCTCACGCATTCAAAAGCTAAGGAAGTATGAATCAGCATGAGTATGATTTTCCTAGAAGTTCAATCACACTGTAGAAAGAATGTTGACGATGAATAACGACGAGGTGCTGACAAAATGTATGGTCAATTTTCTCAGGATGACGTGCTTTCGAATAAATTGGAAAGGGCAAGTACATGACTGTGTTGTTGGTATATGCGTGCTCGGACCCTGGTATGAGATGCTGATCCTATCTTGTAGCCACACGTAGATGGTAATAGCCAGGGATACAAGCTAAAGTAGGAATGGCCATCAAATGCAGTTTCAAGCGCGCTAACCGAACGAGAACCACAACAACGACCACCACTATTGCCAGCACCACCATGACCTTCGCCACCACGCACCTACCACCCGCAACCCAAAAACACCATTGACCATCACTATATACACAGCCACAACCATAACCAGCACACACACACAACCACTACAAACACGGCATCCACAGTCACAACCACACCAGCAGCGCGATCAAGAGCATCTGCATCTTTTAACATGAACACCACCGGCGCAGCCGATGACAACGACGTACAACGACCGCAACGATGGCAGCAACATATTTCCCACGTAATTCCGTGAGTCAAGGGTATTGATCCGTGAAGTCTTACCTGTGAGTAGTGAAATGATGAAGTACTGGTAGGGAGAGAGGTGGACAACATCAAATGCCTTCAAGGTGTCCAATGGTTGAAATTGGACAAACAATTACTGGTTGGTGGCTTGAAATTGACACTTTTATTTTCCATAGTACTCATCAACAAATGGCTGGTTGGCTAATATGGTGGTTTCTCAAAATTGGGGACCCCCAAAAAGGCTGGTTTATTATTATAAATGACTAGTAATGGATGATTTGGGGGTACCCCTATTATGAGAAACACCCATATGTTCATAGGGGTGGTACAATCACCAACCAGATTAGGACACAACTTTGCGTCTCTGCTCAGGTGGCCGCAGGGAAGATTCAAGCCATTTACCGTGGTCGGATGGCTCGAGAGCAGGCCTGCGTTTGCGTTCCATTCTTGGCATATGGTCTAAAATGATAGTACTTCATCATGCTTTGGTGCGCTTCATCCATGGATCTTGGTACTATAGTTAGCACCAGACAGGAAAAGGTCATAGAAGTATATTTAGTGTATTTCTTTCCCATTCCCTTGAAACAGCTCATTCCCCACCAGAACCTTGTTTCTGAGCCAAACAGCATCAAACGACCATAATCGTCAAAGTAGAGTATCAGCATTCTTTGCCAATATGTTTGAGCTTCTTTCAAGAATTGTCAAAACCTTTCCTGCCTGCCTGAGCGGACTAATAATATTGTTGACGATATTGAGAATGATGTTGGTGGTTATGGGGTCCGTGTTTGCTTTGGACTGATGCAATAAGCATCAGATTTGATCGCATGTTTGATGAATTATAGTCTGTATCTCTTCACATCCGAAAACCAGGCAGACGCACTGCACAGAAGTTTCCATACTCCAAGCTTTGTCAGCGACGGCGTTTTTTCGATTGCAGAATTATCCACAAGTCAATGAATGGAGATATGCGCAAAATAGTGCAAACATACGCTGAATGACTCACCATCCTTTGTAAAGCCTTCTGGGTGATGCCATGTTATGCCACGATTTCTCAGTCACTCCAGTGACATTCCAGTCAGTGCCATTTCAGTCCGGGATGACGCTAAACAACTGCTTTGATCAAATTTGAGACCCTCAATCAACTCACAATTTCTGGATGCAGGCTGCACAGGCTGCACAAGCTGATAAGAAACCGGCAGAATCAGAGGCAGACCTGGGAGGGCAGGAGGCACGGCATGGCCCAAGTGCAAAGGACACTGTGTTACCAAGCGCATCAGCCATCCAAATGCATCAAGCGCAGCAAGACTGCAACTTCCAAGCTGCTTCGACTGCTGTGCAAGAGTCTCTGCAGGCCGCTGCAGGGAAGATTCAGGCCATCTACCGTGGTCGGATGGCTCGAGAGCAGGCCTGCGTTTGCCTTCCACGCTTGGCATATGGTCTAAAATGATAATACTTCATCATGCTTTGGTGCGCTTCATCCATGGATCTTGGTACCATAGTTAGCACCAGACAGGAAAAGGTTATAGTAATGTGTTCAGTTTAATTTTTCCCCATTTCCCTGAAAGAGCTCATTCCCCACCAGAACCTTGTTTCTAAGGCAAACGACCTTATTTTTCCGTCTACGTGGAGTATCAGGATTTTTTGCCAATATGTTTGAGCTTCTTTCAAGAATTGTCAAAACCTTTCCTGCCTGCCTGAGCGGACTAATCATATTGTTGACGATATTGAGAATGATGTTGGTGGTTATGGGGTCCGTGTTTGCTTTGGACTGATGCAATAAGCATCAGATTTGATCGCATGTTTGATGAATTATAGTCTGTATCTCTTCACATCCGAAAACCAGGCAGACGCACTGCACAGAAGTTTCCATACTCCAAGCTTTGTCAGCGACGGCGTTTTTTCGATTGCAGAATTATCCACAAGTCAATTATGCGCAAAATAGTGCAAACATACGCTGAATGACTCACCATCCTTTGTAAAGCCTTCTGGGTGATGCCATGTTATGCCACGAGTTCTCAGTCACGCCAGTGACATTCCAGTCAGTGCCATTCCAGTCCGGGATGACGCTAAACAACTGCTTTGATCAAATTTGAGACCCTCAATCAACTCACAATTTCTGGATGCAGGCTGCACAGGCTGCACAAGCTGCTAAGAAACCGGCAGAATCAGATGCAGACTTGGCAGAGCAGGAGGCACGGCATGGCCCAAGTGCAAAGGACACTGTGTTACCAAGCGCATCAGCCATCCAAATGCATCAAGCGCAGCAAGACTGCAACTTCCAAGCTGCTTCGACTGCTGTGCAAGAGTCTCTGCAGGCCGCTGCAGGGAAGATTCAGGCCATCTACCGTGGTCGGATGGCTCGAGAGCAGGCCTGCGTTTGCCTTCCACGCTTGGCATATGGTCTAAAATGATAATACTTCATCATGCTTTGGTGCGCTTCATCCATGGATCTTGGTACCATAGTTAGCACCAGACAGGAAAAGGCCATAGTAATGTGTTCAGTTTAATTTTTCCCCATTTCCCTGAAAGAGCTCATTCCCCACCAGAACCTTGTTTCTAAGGCAAACGACCAAATTTTCCGTCTACGTGGAGTATCAGGATTCTTTGCCAATATGTTTGAGCTTCTTTCAAGAATTGTCAAAACCTTTCCTGCCTGCCTGAGCGGACTAATCGTTGACGATATTGAGAATGATGTTGGTGGTTATGGGGTCCGTGTTTGCTTTGGACTGATGCAATAAGCATCAGATTTGATCGCATGTTTGATGAATTATAGTCTGTATCTCTTCACATCCGAAAACCAGGCAGACGCACTGCACAGAAGTTTCCATACTCCAAGCTTTGTCAGCGACGGCGTTTTTTCGATTGCAGAATTATCCACAAGTCAATGAATGGAGATATGCGCAAAATAGTGCAAACATACGCTGAATGACTCACCATCCTTTGTAAAGCCTTCTGGGTGATGCCATGTTATGCCACGATTTCTCAGTCACTCCAGTGACATTCCAGTCAGTGCCATTTCAGTCCGGGATGACGCTAAACAACTGCTTTGATCAAATTTGAGACCCTCAATCAACTCACAATTTCTGGATGCAGGCTGCACAGGCTGCACAAGCTGATAAGAAACCGGCAGAATCAGAGGCAGACTTGGCAGAGCAGGAGGCACGGCATGGCCCAAGTGCAAAGGACACTGTGTTACCAAGCGCATCAGCCATCCAAATGCATCAAGCGCAGCAAGACTGCAACTTCCAAGCTGCTTCGACTGCTGTGCAAGAGTCTCTGCAGGCCGCTGCAGGGAAGATTCAGGCCATCTACCGTGGTCGGATGGCTCGAGATCAGGCCACGGTGGGATCCGGTTGCCTTTGATTTGGGCATGCTGCATATTGTGCGTCTTGCTGCCCCAAGTCCGACAATGTGTTGATTTTATTTGATTTGATTGCTGAAATTTTCTGAAACCAAAAACCAACCATGCTATACATACTATCTTAATATATGACAATATGCATACCCGAACGTTACTGTTGGTATCGTGATCAGATCAATATTGTTTGTGAAAAAATACTGCAGATGTTACTGCGTCAATGATGACTTTCAGTTTGCGACTCCATTGAAACCTTAGCGACGTTAACCCAAGTAGTTGACACTGCATCAATTGTCAACATCCATTTAACCACGGGGGGAACAGGTAGAGAGGGTTCTTACAACGTTTGAGGTTTGTCTTGCAAGCAGATGTGGATGACAACCAGCAAGAATTCGACAATGGTACGGGGGATACAGGTGATTTTGGACATTTGGGTGGCTGGTGGCTCAACGGTGACAGACGATAATAAGTAAGGGACAATGGAGAATAGATAGGCGCAGTAGATTTTGCACATTCCACCCAATTTTGCTAGCTCCTATTTATCAGATGGCTTTTGGTTGAAAATCAGCTCTTACAATGATGCTAACGACCCATCATGAGCACATAGTACAACACCACAGACTACAGAGCTGATCAAGATTGAGAGGAGATGATAACCAGATACAACCAGCAACAAGGATTTCGAGCAATACATCATTTTCTCAAACTGGATACTCATCTTACCGTAGGTAAACAACCTGTTTCACTGGCCCAATGCACTGCAAGCTTGGTGGAATTCCGGTCGCCTCAGCTTGTGGCAAACATCCCTGTCAGCTCGGCAACCACTGCATTTGTGGTGAGTTTACCTTATTGGTTGGTTCTACGCGTAGCATCGCATCTAGTAGCACTAAGTACAATCAACCAATATTAAACAATCGGTAGTATATACATGTATATACAGATGCGCTTATTTGTCATGCACTACGCAATTTACATCAAATTACCTTGTTTAGTGATATTTTAAGCACAAACAGCAATAATGGTCAGTTGACGGCGGTTCACTATAGTTATCGATGTTTGACTAATAATGGTCGGTCGGTCATTGCAAGGCCTATACTATGCTATGTTTACGGGGTATATAACGGTATATTTGTGAAGGCTATATTATGCAATGCTAGACCATACTATACATTGTTATGCTATATGTAAGGGCTATAGTATGCAATACTATACAATGTAAATAAGGGCTATGCATTGTAATTGTTGATTGCTGGGTTTATCACAACCACGGGAACTGCTATATCAACGCGATGACATCAGTGGTGCGGATGCCAGGCTCTGTGTTTGGCAGTGCGTCGATCTGTCTATGTGCGAGCAGCCACCCTGCAGAAGGTGCAGAAATCTGACTTGTCAATGATTGGGTGTTGGTCGGTGGATTTTATAGGGATTAATTATAGTATATCATAGTCATTGACAATGGTTAATCAAAGGGGATAATCACCAACACTAGCGGCTAAACAACTACTTGAATTGTTACCCTCTGGTAGTCCCTGGCCTGGCAATTGATTTTCGACCCATGTCTTACAATGAAATCCAGTTATTCTTTTTGTAAGTTACTGAAGCCCATGGCAGATTTCTACTTAAACCTGTGGTTCCCAGCAAATCCCAGCATTTTTTCAAGCCGCTGTTATAGAATATTCAACCAAGTCATAGAACAATTTATATATAGAAAAAATATAGAACCAGTACTTATTACAGAACCTTTGATATATATGTATATATATATATATATGTGTGTGTGTTTTTTAATTTTTGCCTATTTATACACCAAACAGTATATAACAAGTAACGGAGCATTGTAGAGACTTAGTCATAGAACAATGCCCTTGAAAATCAATAAACACCTCATAGAACATTGAACCACTATTTATTTGTATAGAACCACTATGGAACCGTATAGAACCATCTATCGAACCTTGCAGACCATTTAAAAAAGCCAAATCTGTATGGCTGTGGGGCAAAACCCTGTACCCCTGGTTCCCCCCCTATTCACCATTGTTTTCCCTATTGTTGTTGGTTACTATCACCCATTATTGGTTGGTCAATATTGACCCACTGCCATATAAATCTATCATAGCAGCGCCGGCGTCCGGGAGGTCCTGAATTTGGGAGTCGATCACTATGCCTCAGTCCGTTGGTGTGTGCGGAAGCTGCATCGTGGGTGGAAGCAGATGCCCCCGAGTTATGCTTGGATATGGTTGGTCATCTAGTAGTTGTTGTTTTTGTTGGGTGGAGAAATGGATGAATTTATTTTACTTTTGTTTTGCATTTTCGTTCATCACAGACTCTATTGTTTGAGTTGGTATACAGTAGCTGACTTCAAATTCAGAGCTGTTTTTCTCTGATTCTGTGATGATCGATGTTCAGCAGTAGGTCTTGATCTCAGCATGTGTGTTGTGGGTCTTCCTGGTGGCATCTCGGATTTGTAAGACCTGCTGAGATGCCAAGTGGGGCTAATCAACGGTGGGGGAAACAAGTCATTTCCAATCCTCCTTGACGAGTCATCACAGTGTTTAACAGCGTTTTCTTTCCCCTGGCAAATTAAACACACAATCCAAATGTCAGAAATGATTAGTCCAACTATCAGAAATAATGAAACCAGAAAACCAAATAATTAACCCCCCAATGCCGGTAAACATCTGCGAAGTAGATAGATTGAAGCGACGGACTCTCCATGTTAGTTTATCGTGCCATACCTCGTTGATTAAGGCTTGGTCCACCTCGGTGTGCCCACTTTTGGGAGGAGATGGTAGGAGTGTCATAGGTTCAGCCCGTGTGCTTCTCAATGCTTGTGGAAGGATAGGGAATGTATCAATGTCCAACCCGCCAGGATAACGGACCAATAGTATATTGATTGACTAAAGCAAGACATGTCAAGTCTTGGTAACCGCGGGGTAAAAGGCACCACCTTGTTGATGATTTTGGGAAACGCAGCCACTTGGGGTACACCCTGGACGTAGCCATATAGATCACCCAGTCACATACAGTACTATGACTGGATCAGTCATCTGGTGGTTTCTCAAAATCGGGAACCCCAAGAATCAATGTTCCTCACGTTGGGGCAGTACCCCCGTCATCATCCTTGAATCATTTGCAGTGATAAACGAACTATAACTTTGAGGTACCTCTATTTTGAGAAACAACCATTTCCAGATGTCTCACCAGCTGATGGTGTGTGTGTGTGTGTGTTCTTTTTTTCAGCCACCTATGATTATGACAGGCTATGAGATGTGGGTTCGAGCTTCGGAAGACCCCTGGGCGGCCCTGGTTGAAACGGATGGGCTTTTCCTAGTTATTTAAATATCAAACATTCTTGGATGGCTTCTATAGGGTGCGATTCAATCCATATCAGTATGGTTTAACCTCAGCAATAGCCAACAATTGACCATTTTACACTTGGTGTTTTATGATTATGATATTCTGGGCGTTTCTTCATTCTTGTTTGCAAACTTCGGATGACCATGGATGACCATAGCTCCATGACCATAACCATCACCACGACATAACCATAGCCATGACACGAGTGCCCTCAGGTGAAAGAGCTCTTTAAGAGAGCAGCAGTTCGGTCTGCCGAGATGTAGGGGACCTCAGTCCCTGGAAGGCGCCGAGACATCAGCAAACGTTCCATGTAGCTTGGTTCTGCTCCTTTGGTCGGGATAATATGAGGCCATGAAATGCAACATAAAACACTTGAGGTGAACTCCTGATGCCTGGATGTTTGAGCTAGGTGATGTTGCTATTGTTAACATCAACCAGGTGTCGAAAATAGCACCATCAACATGTGCCGTTACGGTGGCTCAGCCGACAGACGAGACGAGGTTGGCTCAGTCCGTCGAGCAAAAGCGCGCCGAAGCGTCTGGGCCTCATCGGATGTGGCAGCGGCCAGGCGTGCGGACTCTTGGAATCATGGCTGGAAGTAGGTACAATACCTGTACTGGTACTACGGTAGATCTATGGTAGTATAATTAGGTATACTTGAATTACAATACCTGTATATATGAGGATGCTACAATACCCGTAGAATTAGGGCTTGCCTGTTACTACCTGATGATTCTCCAGGCCTGCTACGATAGATCTATGGTAATACAATGTGTCACTGTGTCATCCTCCTGCTGCTTGACCCAGATGCTGTATGTTGATGTTTACAAGCATTGCCATGCAGGCATGGGATGGACTTGGGGATTCTCCTGGTGATGGGAGTCCAGTCATAGTTAGAGATTTTTCTGTTTTCGACACCTATCCATGACTTATTTCCGGCAAATGCTTTGTTCTTGAGAGTTCCATCGCAACCTTTGGCACGTTTGGCTCGGTTTCCTTATCGACTGCTGGTTGACGGCTCAGGTTTGCTGACATCGAGTCCATTCGAGCTTCAAAGAAACGCATTGAGGTGACAAGATGGCCCCGGGTCCCCCGAAAGCTCCAGCATGCAGGGGGTCCTACCTGGTTGTGGGTTATGACATCCTAAATGCTGAAGTGCAATGACGTGAGCATCTCGGAAGGACATTCTTTTGTGAATCTGTGTGATCAGGTTTTTGTCTTTTGACCTACCCTTGTATGAAACTCTGAAATGGATCGGTCCAAAACCCATCGAAACGATATAACTGGGTCTTGATTTGTTGATCAAACTGCTGCAATTGGAAACTCTGATGACCTTGACATAGCTTTGTCCAGTTCAATTCCCCTACGAACTCACCAAAGATTGGTGGTTGCCCCATGAAATGAACGGCCATATCTTGAGGGGTTACCCTCATGTAACTAGACAAGCCCACATACCGCAGCTCTATGGAGCTCGCAACAGGGATTATGGACCTACTTGGCTTGGGGATCTGCTGTGAGTTGTCACGACCCATGCAGTGTATCAGCGAAATTCGTAGTTGAAAGGTGATTGTATATAAGCTTCATAGCATCATCTTGCACTGCCAACACTTGTTCAACATTGGAATTGGCCATGACGAATACTATTACCTAGGCCTAAGATTTCTTAGAGACTGAGATAGGTCCAGGTTGGGGCAACAAAAAGCAATGCTGTGATGACTCAGATTCTATGCTCCCTTTCAGATTTCGGCGAACCTGATGATTGGGCAGCTAGCTATGTTGAAGCTGTTTTGTTGGCTTTGCGAAAGGAACACCTGTCAACAAAAATCATGCCTGAAGATGAGTGGTTTGCCAAATTTGATAGCGCCGGGAAGTGTCCCCGCGATCCGTGATGCCTTGATGTACTGTCATCCCTGTAGTAGTCGTCGTTGTGGTTTGCTGCTGTCTCTTATGCGTGTTTGTTTATCTATTTGTTGGTTTGTTTGTTACAGACGAATGAATACATAAATAAATAAACACTAAATAAAATAACAAGCTTGTTATTTTTGTTTGGGTGTTCAATTGATGCCAACGTCGTTTGTTGTTGTCCGATCTCCAGGAAGCTGAGAGAAAAGCGGAGGAGCAGGTGACTGCCTCCTCCATCAAGTTGCAGGAGCGGTTGCCTAACCGCTTGCTGTCGCTGATTTTCCACGGCTCCGAAGATCCAACGTAGGGGTCGAAGAGGTCCACAGCCCACAGCC
Source organism: Symbiodinium kawagutii (assembly GCA_009767595.1). Taxonomy (NCBI): domain Eukaryota; class Dinophyceae; order Suessiales; family Symbiodiniaceae; genus Symbiodinium; species Symbiodinium kawagutii. The sequence continues at coordinate 378,390 of VSDK01010117.1, read as the reverse complement.
TTTCTTTTCAACAACTGGAGATGGACATTGGGTCGGAGCCCACTTGTGTCAGGGTTTGAGACGATGGTAGTCCTGGTTTGGACCAGGAATCACCATGTGATGTGATTTGCGAAGCTCAACAAGTGGGCAGCCACGAACCCCGACATGAGCTGAGCCTGGTCTAATGGGGATGTATACAAATGGGGACGTCCCGTGTTTTTCCTATTGGACGTGAGTTTTGGATGCTTTGAATTGAAGGGGGTTCCCATACAGTACTGTATGTAGCCATGCTACTATTACACTCATGAACTGTGGTACTCGCGTTTGGAGTACCTTCGGGATCACAAGGAACCAGTCTAACGCGATCTGAGGAAACGTGATGATACATGATCGTTGTTGGTGTATGTATCTTACGTATGCAGATACATATACACCTTTATTTCGCACTGGCCATTAACTGGCCGAGATATCAACAACTGATTAAGAACAGACTGAATCAAGCAGTTTTTTGTATGTGATGTGTGGGTATAGTATAATATCCAGAACTATGACGATACCTTCCAACCATCCCACTTCAATAGTGCCACCATGGACAAATCCACCTACTCCTCCTGTTTACAACGTGAGAATCTCAGTGTAGAGGTTGCTTCTGTCCCACAGTACTGAACATTACCTGCCTTTTCCCACTCCGTGTTTTCGTGCAATGTAAATCTGTAATCAAGATTAACATAGATTATCTAGTTATTAATGTTTTTGAAGAATTGTCATACGTGCCTATGCAATCCTATGCGCATGTGTGTTTGTGTGAGTGGCATGCTGAGATTGGCGGATTGCAACCAGTGGTGCTTTGCCAGTTTGGGCAATGCCTTGGTACCCAGTTCACATCCCCTAAACCACTTACGAGTTTAGCTGGTGGGATGATCTACCATGTTTGGCTGTTTAATATTGACACATACTGACCCACAACCAGATTCAAAATATCTACATTTATATAGATAGGTTATTCTATCTTTATGTACACACATAAAACACCCATGTTTGGTGTGAATCACCAGCTAGGCAAACTGCGGGTGGTTTATCAATACAAATCTCCCACGAAGATCTACGAAGTGTCGCCCCCCACTTTTGGGTCTAGCAGTTGATGATGACGTTCACGCAGCCAATGGCCAGTCCCAGGCGTGTGCTCGAGGAAAGATTGCTCGGCAACAGTGGCTCGACGTGGTACACTGTGACATGCGCAACAATGAGTCAGGTTTCTGGATAAATTGTCATGTTGTTGTTGTTGTTGTGGTTGTTTTTTGTTGTTGTTGCTGTTTGCTGCCGCCGCTGCTGTTGTTGCTGCTGCCCTTGTTTTACTTGTTGAATTGTTGTCTCTGTCATCCTCATTGTTGTTTTTGTTGTTGTCGTTGTCCGTGTCATCCCTTGTTGTTGTTGCCGTTGCCGTCGTTGTTGTTGTCGTAGTGGTTGTTGTTGTTGTTGTTGTTGTTGTTGTTGTTGTTGCTTTTTTTGTTGTTATTGTTGTTGATTATCACTTAATGGTTTTGATCATTGCTTACTGTTTTAACAAGGTCAGACTTTCTGTCATAGCGCATTGACTATTGAACTACCAAGAATGTCCAAGACAGTTTGACAGCTGCGACGGTTGTTGTAGTTTATCATCACGGAAGGCGGTCGGACAATCTGGCCGTTTGTGCATGCTAAGAATAACAAGTTCAGTGTGCATATATTTCATATGTGTGTTTTTGCTGGTTCCTGATGGTTACCGTTCGTAGTGAACTACACTTAAAACAGAACTGTGGGCCCGGTGGGTTCTTAGTGACCTGTTGGTTCACAATATCTAGGAGTTTGCTATCATTTCTCAACTGTTGGCTATTCAAGAACCCTGTTGGCTATCAATGTTTTTCTTAACCACACATTGCTGTATCATGTTGGCAACCATGGTTCTTAACAATGTGTGTTCATTAAGTGTTACCCAAAAGAATGGTGATGGTCTACTTCAACATCAATGAATCATTAACCATCTACTACATAGCCAACTATGACCAACTAGTACCAGTAATATGACCAACTATGACACTGCTATCCCCAGTTACTGTGACCAACCATCAGCAAGTATGGGAACTATGACCATCAGCTATGTAGAACGATGACCCATACTGATGGTCAACCAGTAGTATGACCAAGCATCATAGGTAACGATGACCATCAGCAAGTTGCACCTGGGGATGGCTACCTATCGCCGCTCCCAGGCGTCAGCTCTTGGAGTCTCGCGTCCGGACCTTGCAACGGGGCTTCCGGCGCCTCAGGCAACGCAGGCGCCCGCGGAAGACGGGATGAACGCTGGGGCCGACCAAGATGCCCTTTGGTCAACCAACCTGGCGAAAATCCATGATTTTTGAGGGAAAACCTGGAAAAATCCATCATTTTTTGAGGGAAACCCTGGGAAAATAAATCTTTTTTCGAGGGAAAACCTGGGAAACCAGCTATAAATGATGGATTTTCTATTGCCATGTTGGTTTACCAGACATGGTCTTCCGGGTTGGGTTTGTCAGTCATGGACTTGTCATGATTTGCTAAACAACTTCAAGGGTCATGGGACAAACCTGATACAGTGAACCGCGGAAATGGGTGTAGGGTTTGAACTCACATTGTTGGTATGGCCACATGTTTTAAGAATTTGTTTTGGGTTGATACTTGACTTGTGTTCATGATAGTTTGTGATCGTGAAGAGGTATCACTTGCGAAACAAGCTGGAAGTTGAAAATCTAACGCATGTGGCTTGCCTATTTGCAACATGAATTTGTTTGGTTTCCGTGTGACTTTCCCGCTTTTTCTGCTATTCTTACTTTCAGAACTTTTGTGAGCTAATTATTAGGACATGTTCTCTGACATATGTTGCTGTTTTTTCAACATGTAAAGGGGTACCGCTACAGCACAGTTTATTAGTCATTTGTAGTGATAAACTTCAACGAAAACTTTGAGGTCCCCAAACTGGTCATCATCTTCCCCACCACTATCATTTGCTATAAAACTACATCTAATCATTTATATAGAAATCCTTGGTGAATTATGTGTGAGCGAAACCATCACGTTGACCAGTTGATGTCCATCCCTGCAAGGCAGCAGGGTCACAAGATGGACTTTGCCGCGGTGGTTCGTGCAGTGCGGGGACAGCGTAAGGTTCCACGCGGATGCTGACCGCTGCTGCAGGTGTGGAGCTATGTCCATTTGGGGGTTCTCAAAATACAGGACCTAATAAATGGTTGGTTTATTGCTACAAATGACTAATGTTGGATGATTTGAGGGTACCCCTATTTTGAGAAAAAGCCATTTGGGGGGTTCTTTAGATAGGGAACCTGCAAGAGTGGTTGGCTTATTACGTCTTATTACTATCAATGATTAATTCTGGATGATTTTGGGGCCATTTTGAGAAACATCCACGTTGGTCTACCCAGTTTTCCCTTTGATAGCGACCTACTCACATCCCATTGTGTCCAACTGAAAGCAGCCAACAGGTTTGCAAGTTGTATCCATCAAATTAACGAAAAACACCCTCGTCATAATTTCTGCTGTGCTCCCATCGCGGTATGTTCATGTCTATGATTTTCTCCTCTATGATTTGACACCATCAGCGAAAGGATTTACATCCTCGCTCCCCCAGGATATCCCCTCACTAACTCCATGGCATATATTTACCAGCTCATTTCTCTAAAATGACCAAACATGATCTACCAACTCATTGACATCACCTGCGTTTTAGGATCTGCAGCTCATTTACCAGCCATTTACCAGCTCATTTACCAGCTCATTGATGGCCTACGTTTCAGGATACCGCGCACCTTGCCTGATGGTAGCCGGGGTCGCCCACGTGTTCCCTACGCGATGCCAGGATTGGACCTTGGAGTTCCACCTTGCCAGTGGATCCCACGAGGCACTACAAC
>VSDK01010117.1:342611-365324 GCA_009767595.1 Symbiodinium kawagutii | reverse complement strand
CTACTACTACTACTACTACTACTACTACTACTACTACTACTACTACTACTACTACTACTACTACTACTACTACTACTACTTGCTTACTTGCGTGCTTACATACTTTCTTACTTACATACTTACTCACCTACCTCCGTACTTACTTTCTGATTTTCTTTTTTTCTTAATCTTTCTGACTTTCTTTCCAGACAAAAACATATCTCCACTTCGCTCCAGATCCTGGCGGCTCAGCGCATCCAAGCTGCGCAGAGAGGCTGCCAGGTGCGAATGGCGCAGGCGCGGGGCCCGCCCTGCGGTTGGCGGTTTTTGCCCGGGCCGTTGAAACGGCCCCAGGGGAGCTGGGTTCATGGATGGTTCCTGGTGGATAATGCTGGTTAATAGGGATAAATGAATGGTTCCTGGTGGATAGATGTGGATACATGTGGATCAATGCGAATCAATGGATAGTGAAAGGGGAAAAATTATAGTTACATGCTGGTTAATAAACTAGTGATCGCTATGGCAAATGATGGATTCATGTTCAATGGTTAAATTAGAGTTTCTGGTGGACAATGATGATGGTTAAACCACGGCTGATAGCGATGGTGATAATGGTTCATGATGGTTCAATGATTGTTAAGTGGTGATGGATGATGGTTAAACATTGGTAAGTAGTTGTTTGGTTATGGTCAAGTCAATATTGATGGTTCTACATGGTTAAATGATGGCTGATGATCAATGATGATACACTTCAGAATGGTTTTTAATGGTGAAACCCTTGGTAAGAGGTGGGAATTGAATTTGCAACCATGGCTAACTCAACGAAAATGTGAGGCGCGTTTCGGGGCCAATTCCAAGCTGAGGCTGGTCCTGATTAGCAGGAGGGGATAGCAATTATGGTGGTTTCAACAGAATGGTTAATTCATTAGCAACTTGAATGGTTATTTTTTTGGGATCGTTCCTGCAATTGAGGTTCCCAATTCTGAGAAACCGCCATGTTACTTCGTTGCATCCCAGCCTCAGCTGTTGTTTGGTGGTGATATGGTTGATCAACGAATGTCAGACCAACACCCTGCATTTCGAAGGCAGCAGCGGCACCTTCTGCACCGACTGCACTTGAGCAGGCAAGGTTTGCCCCTGGGCAAAGCTCCAGCTGTATGTCCTAAATTCTGTTTGACCGACTGAAGCATCGGATGATGATACTTGGTAAAGCAGGTTGCCTAGAATCCATCATCGAAAATTGTTCGCCTAGCGCAATCAATTAGTCGATCAATCCTACAAGCAAAGGCCATGAAAATTGCGAAAACAGCCAACACATGCAAGCGTTACTCTCCAACAACTATGAGGCTACAACTGGAAAAAGTTGCGCAAACGACATTTGTGCATTTCAGCCCCACAATTTTAAACCAAGAAAACATACAGACACACAGAAAGGTATGAATGATTGTGAATCCATACTCATGTGAACTTATATGTGTTTCTCTTTGTTTTTCGTGTGCCGGTTTGCGCTGGACCCATCACTATACACAAGCTGTCAGTGCTTGGAAATTGCAAAGGGATGAACTGGGTACCCTCAAAAAGAACAGGATCCTGAATTGGCTTACAACCATCAAAGAATCCTCTGGTTACACTCTGGTTTGCTGGAAAGGTTGCCGGATATCTCCGTACGCATGAGCTACCACAAGCGACTGAGCAATGATAATCCAGGTGTTGTATCTCAACCACCCATTGTTGAGATCCCAGTACTGCTCCCCATCAGGGTCAATAACTTTTCATCAACCACCATGATTTGTCATTATACATTCATCAAATATCCGCAAGTCATCGACTCTAATGTGGAAGCAATCCTCATTCACTCAAATTCACTAGACCATCAATCTGCAACTCCACCACTCAACTGCTTCAACCGGGTGGAGCGGCTGAGGCTGCAGCGGAAAGGATTCAAGCAGCCCTGCAGGGCCGCATGCTGCGGGAACAGGAGGCGGGAAATGTCGAATCACTCGAGTGTTCCAGCGATCATTCATCGTAACCACTCTCAGTTACAAAAACAATTCTTCAACCTAATTGATAGTATTTGAACACCATCCTAACATGGTAACTGTCTCACTTACTAACAATTCTCAGTCACTAACAATTCTTGAACCATCATTGCCGTGACTGTCAATTTTAAACATTACAATATCGTGTGCACCTAATTGATGGACACCAAATCTCTTTTTTTTTGTGAGAGAAAAAAGTGATAGTTCAGGGTGAGACCCGCTGGGGACCATCCATTGGTGGCCATTTTGGGTCAACTCGACAGCAGATTTCAGTATTGATGCCTCGGGTGATAAGCCTTTAAACAAATAGCAGGTGAACAAATATATAATGGGTGTTGCTAAGAAAAATGGACCTGCGAAAATAGCTGGTTTACAAATATAAGTCAGTATTGTTGGATGATTTAGGGGTATCCTGTTTTGAGAAACACCCATGATGCCATTACTTCCAACATGACAAACGCGCCTGGTTTCAGGTTGCAAATTTGACCTTTCAGGATTGCTAAGATTCTGGAACGCTGCAGAAGTTTCCCGACTTCTAGGTAGGATCAAAGCGGTCAAGAGGTGATGATTAGACCCAATGAGTTCTGACCAGTCCCAAAAGAATGCTGGTTATCATCACCTATGCTTGAATTTAGCCTCACTTCGCGTTTTAGTTGGTAACCATTCCCACTTACAACAATGGTTGAAAGCAGCTGGGTTCCCACTATGATTATGGGTCAAAACCCTGTACCCCTGGTTTCCCTGTCATCAACCATTGTTTTCCCTATTGGTCGGTTATTGTAAGCCATTATTGGTTGCTTAATATTGACCCATAGCAATAATGTATAGCTGGTATATCCACTTATTGTTGGTTATCATCCCTTACTATCAACAACCATGAACCAGCTAGTTCACCATTGTTGTTGGTTGGTTAACTGCTTGACCCATAGCCATATAATAATGGTAATGGGTTGCGCATAGGGATCACCTAAAAGCCTAACCTCAATCAGCACTTGCTCCAGCCCAGGCAGCAGCAGAGAGGATTCAAGCGTGCCACCGGGGTCGAATGGTTCGTGAGCAGTGGCTTAACGAGGTCTGTCGACGGGGTGCGGGGCTGAGGTGTGCAGAAATAGAAGGAATTGGCTGCTAGATGGTGTCGCAGAAACAGACATGTTGCCTTTACATTATTTTTGCTATTAAGAGTTGTGTTTAAATGTTTTTGTTCAATGATTGTCATATTTGAAAAATAGATAATTTCACACAAAAGTCACATAATGCCACAGAGTATATATTTTGTAAAATATACATATACACACATATATGTATATACATTTATATAATATGTAAACTTAAAAACTACATATATAGACTGGAATTATTCATCAGGTATGCAGGTTTTAGCATTAAGGTTGTGGAACATCACCAGCAAATACAGCCTTTTTGATATGGCTCACATGGGAATGGAGTGGCAGAGAAATGGACACCCTGCTTTTAGTCGTTCCCTGTGATTGGCTCCACCCGGCCCATGATCAGGTTGCGATGACCCAGGGAGCGACACTCCAAGTGGTTGGAACCCTCATGGCCAGCAACCGTACAGCTTGTTAACATGAGTGAACTGGCTATATCCACAAAGATATCCAACCACCCGTTGGTATCATTTCTGATCGGGAGCAAGTGACTTCAGCATTCACATAGATCCACCCATTAGATCCACTGATTCTGATACTTTGGGAACCAGGGAAGCGCCGGAACCGGCTTTGCCCAATACCAATTGTTGGACCATTTGATCACAGCTCATGGCATGGGTACCTGCTGAACTGGTTGCAGATGACCTGGTTGGAGCACATGTTGTCATGGGAACAGGTCGACCTGTTATGCAGACGAGATCTTGGAATAAACTTGGCCAAGTTCTGAGCCCAACTATCTTCAAAGTCTACTCACGTCCCGTCCGGGTTTTGTAAAGATGATCTTGGAAATATCACGCCAAGAGATCTTCTGTAGAACAGATTTATTTTGATGATTTCGCAAACATAGTGTAGACATGATTAATTATGCGAAAAAGATCTTTTGTAGAGAATCTATACACAGATCTTTTAGCGGTGTTCTCATGAAATGTTCGTATTTGTCTGTTTCGATATCCGCCATAGTTGCATGGTCGTCGCGAGGTGTGGGTAGTGTACCCAATTTTATCGTCAAAAATCATGGCAGTTTGGATCAACTTGTTGCACATGGAGTTTGACCAAGCCAAAGTATCAACTAGGACTTGCCATGTTCGGCTAGGCAACTCACCCAGGCGACATAATGTATTGCTGAGCTGTTGCCCATCTTCGGGCCGTGCAGGCATCACTTGCAGTTGAACCCGACCTGGCTACTCAGGAGGCCGTGCTTTGAAGTTGATGTGCAACTGGATGCGATGTATGTTGCTGCACCACCTCTCAGTCCCACCTGAGGGCCGAGACGGATATCATGGGTAGAATCCGTAAATGTGGGTACCCATGAAGCATCCCAAACATGCTGCTGATGGTGGAACCGAGCGATTGACATACTACGACCATCTACGACCAGTGTTGCTAGTTGCGGAACTGGAGGTGTAAAAAGCACAATAGTTGTACTTGCTTAGCCACTTGAATATAGTGAAATCAGGAGCCCGCAGCTACTTTCCCGTTAAACAACAAAATTATTGGTTTCCATTGGAGCATGTTCTGCAACCTTAAAAATTCTCAATGATCAGCTTCGTTCGTATCTTGGTGAGCTGCCTGACCAGCTGTAGTCTGGTTGGGTACATATCCAACGATAGTGCTCAGCACTTGCGGTCAACTGCGAAGCGAAGTTACGGACCCTGCTTGAAGGCATTTAATTAAAGCATATTGCACACTGTACAGTACACAAGAAGCTCAATTTCATCCCTTGAAACTGGCTAGTTTCTTGGCTCACCTGGATCAGGCCGCAGCTGGCAAGATCCAGGCAATCTACCGGGGTCGCATGGTCAGAGAGCAGGCACGAGAAACTCAGTGCCGTCAGCCTCACTTCAAGAGTCAGTTCGGAGTGTAAACGTTTGATCACACTTTAGGATTGTGATCTACTTCAATAAGTTAATGGATTGGTTTTCCCATTTTGAACATACTCAATGTGTATCTTGATCAATGCATTTACATGTCTATATGTTGTAAACACATCTATAGATATAAGTTTTCAATTTAATGTTTAAACTCTCAATTAAAAATTGTTCTCTCCCTCTCTGCGTGTTTGTTTCCGGGGGGGCCCTGATGATGATTTCGATGTTGCGAGGCCAAGGCAGTACACCGTCCGTGCTAGACTCAGATGTGGAGACCAGGGGCTGTTGCGTAACAACAACAGGCAGCATGGGTAATGATGTTTGATAATGGCTAATGATGGAGTGGTTGGTAATTGTTGTGATGGTTAGTGATGGTTAATAATGGTTGATAATTGATAGTATCGATGAATAATGGCTGGAAAGTAGTGACGCCAATCAATAGAGGTTAGGAATATCAAACCTTCGGTTGGACGAGGTAGTACAAGACCGAAAACCCTCTGAGTGTTCCGGGTGAATCGGTGCTTCGAATATCATCTGGAAGCCAAGTCTTAGGTCCCTCCAAATCCGTTTCACAGTGGAACAAACATATGGGTGTTTCTCAAGTCTTAGGGGGAACCCCAACTCATCCATCAATAGTCATTCATAGCAATAAACCAGCATAAACAAGCATAAGTGTGAATCTGTTCTCGCAAATACTAGCCATAGTTTTTAATATTAGGGGAGGGTTTTGTACTAGGAAGCGGGGATCAATGGTTCTTCGTAAGTCTGCCATGAACCATTGTATGTTCATAGAGTGATTCAACTGCAGGATTGCTCGGATTTGGCATTAGTAAGTCAATTCAGAATATCCAGTATGGAATGGCTGAGTATAAATGGCAAGGGACTTCACTGTTTTGACCTTCGCCACAAATCTTGACCAGAGGACTCTTACCTCGCCATGATATTCAGCTTTCCAGTTCAAAATGATATTGGGAACTGGAACTTGTGAATACATGGCTGAATACATGTAAATACCATGTTCAAACTATTCATATGTATTGATATGAATACAGGTGAAAACCTTTCAATCTGAACTTGCAATACCATGAATCGCCATGGTGGCACAAGCACCATCCAGCTCTTCATAGGCATCAATAGGGCAAGCATCAGTTTTTGGGGCGCACCATGATACACCATTTTTAGACAAACCCATCCACATCTATGTATGATATATTTACGTGTCAGCCAGCAACTGGAAGGATTGGTTGAAGTGATTGATCATTCGGAATGACCTGATTTAGGGAATCACCAGGCGCTTTTGAATATATATATTTATATATCTATATATTCATCACGATTGTTTTTCATACGTACTAAGAAGTACATTTCACAAATTAAAATGTATAGAATTGTTTCTACATCTTTTAAGATAGATAGACCGTCTACAGTCTACAGATAGATAAATAGAAAGATAAATAGATAGATGGATGGATGGATGGACGGATGGATGGATGGATAGATAGATACTTAGATAGATGGATAGATACATACATAGATAGATAGACAGATAGATAGACAGATAGACAGAAACAATAAACATGTACACACACATATATATATATATATATGTGTGTGTGTGTCAAACGCATGGATTGAAGACATGTTTGCTGATGGTCATTTGTTTGTTTTTAAAGGCGGATCCTGCTAGGTCTTCCAGCAGCACCAGCCGCGACCCTGTTGCGACCGCCAGCTTTGAAGAGGTGCCGTGGAGCGCGGCGGGTTGTACCTCGGTGTGAAACGAAAACACCGTGACCTTATTGAATGATCATTGGTGTGAAACGATAGTGGTTGTAAAGGATTGGGAGGGCTATTGAATGATCAGGTATTGCTGGGTTTTCGATCACCATCACCTAGTCATGATTATTGGATGATAATTGGTGATTAGTTGTTGATAGCAATTGTGAAGCAGTTGTTGTGAAGGATTGGGATGTTCAATATAGACTGCCACTTGTGAGTAGGATGGACCCCGAAGGAAAACCATGGCACAAGGTTGCACGTAGGAGGATATACCGGTCTTGTCCAGGGAGCATTCACCCACTCGTCACTCGACGGCGCATATCCCATGAGTGAAGAGTCCGCCACAGGCATTGTCCCAGCAGGGAAGTGGCGGGGAACCCAGACACCAAATCTGACCACTCGTTGGAGTCTTGGGGTTGTTCGCCGGATGTCACAGATTACCAATACATCGGTGAAGCAATTCTTCACCACCACAGCGGTAGAAGGTAACTCTTAATCATTTTGATCAATAAGTTGGTGGATAATTATTATCATTGGCATGGGAAACCATAGCTTAAAGTCCAAACTGCATGCATCTACAGTGCTTATATAACTATAGTGCTTAACAACTATGATGATTAAGTAGCAACTAGTGGTAAAGTCATTGTTTTGTATAAAAGCCAAACCATTGTCATTACAGTACCCAGAATGAGTCGGTGGTTATCCCGTGATATCCCCTGTTGTTGACTTCTCATTTTCTGATGTCCACGGAGATCTTGATTGGTTCATGCCATGAGTTTTTGTTAGATTCATTCCCTGATTTGCCAATGATTCTGTTCAACTGTTTTTTTGGATCGTGACTGTTTGATAGAGACTTACAGGTTGATCCTTTCCTTGACAGGATTTCTGCTCGGTTTTGCCCGCAAATCTTCATGAATCACTGGGACTACTTGGATGTGCATCCCCACTTCTCCGGTCACTAACCATGCTTGTAGGTGTTGGTGACCACCTCAAACAGGGTGGAGTTGTATCCCAGACCTGCACCACGGTGGCCCGTTAGATAGCTGCCCGACTTGCAGATTTGCTGTGGCATACCACGTGCCAGACGGTGGTAGTGCTTGTTGATGGTCTTGAAAGCTATCTCTGACAGAGAAGGTCGCGTCTTATGTTGGCTTTTGTGCTTATGCTTTGGGAACGATTAATCATGGGTAGGGTAGTGCAGCTTCTAGAGCCATTCATTGCTGTTTATTGACCATGAGGGGTTCACCGGGTTCATCATCACCCGTTGACGCTGAGCCTGCAATAAAGAGCTGCTTCGAACGTACTCTGCTCCACTGTGATGAATGAAATTTGAGGGCTGTGACTTCAAGAGCTGGGTCCATGGGCCAATGATGATGGGCAATGCTGGTAGACGTGTGGGCCTATGATGGATGGTTGGTGATGGAAAGTGATATTCATGTGTATTATTAGTCATCAGCCAGCATGATGGTCAACAATTTACATGGTTAGTGATGCCGTTGCTAGTAATGGTGGTTAATATGTCGTTGCCCTTGCCCTATTTTCAACTTGATGATGGAAAAACAATTCACCAAGGTTGTTGCCCTTGCTCTATTTTGCCGAGGTAGTCGCTTGCTACTGCCAGCCTTCCGCCAAGCCATGACAAAGGTGACGCCGCGTCGTGGAGAGGGTTGTCAACCTCAGCCTGGTGCTGATAACAATCAGATCACTGCACCATGGCAACAACCTACATATGCGTGTGTTTCGCAAAATAGGGGACCCCCCCCCAAATCATCGGCTGTTTACCATTTATAGGTGTAAATCAACCATTTTTTGGGGCTCCCAATTTTAGGAATATGTGAGGAATGCTCAGATGTCGGTCGATTGTTTCCCAAGCATCACAACTTGGCATATTGGATATACTTATCTGGTTGGTGGTTTCAAACATTTTTTCCCTAGTGGTTATTCACAATTTGTTGGTTGACTAATATTTTTCATAGGGGTTGAAACGGCCAACCAGTTTTAGTCCTTATAGTGTACTGATTTTTGACTTATCCGTTGTGGTAGTCCCAAGTGACCGGAGGAACCAAGGCTCCAAGTGGCTTTTGACCATAGGGATGTTCCTGTGAACCAGCGGTTTGCCTGCGCATTTGGGGATTGTTTGATTTTGACCTACCATGTGTGGTCTTAAACTGATGTTTTTTTCCTTCCCAAGGTGAGATGGTAATTCTTCCTTTGATGAAGATGTAGTTCATTCATGTTCATTCCGGATTGAGGGGCTTTGTTGGGAAGTTCCTGATGGAAAGGGGTTGCTTGCATAGCCACCGTTTCATTCCCCAACAGGTTGCGTGTGAAAAGTGTCGATTGCCCTGCAAAACACGTCGCTTCAAAGGGCCCAGCTGGACATGCTGACAGGCATCGCCACTTACCTCCGAGTCGCAGGCAGGGTCATTTCACATCTGTAACGGCAACGAGCACGCGATAAGCACATAACTCGCAAGCAAGAGTCCTTGTGATATGCAACTATGCTCTCCAATCAACAATCTGAACATGAACAATCAAGCAAGACACATCAAGACACATCAAGACCCCGCACCAAGACTTCTTAGCTCATTGGAGGCTTGCATACCATGTTTTGCCGCAGGTGAAGGCCCTTTTCGATGGAACTTGTGAGGGCACTGGACAAGATGGGATCAGCCTGAAGCTCTTTTGCGACATCATTCAGGCGACACGTGATTTTTCGCGTCCCCAAAGAGTGGAGCTCTCAACCGCAATTTACGGTCACAAGTTAGCAGGGCCTGAATGGGAAGCATCAAAAGAACTGCTTTCCCATTGGGGGTCAAACTGGTTGCTGTCCAAATTGGACACCTAGAAGTTGAAAAGATCGCAGTTTTCTCATTCTGAACCATGACCATGATCAAGCATCACTGATCATCATTGACAACCTTTCTTGACTATTCTAAAGCAGTAACCAGATTGTTGGCCGGGTTGGTACGCATTTTTCTATATCACTTATGGCCACTGAATCCTACTTTCCTTCAGGCTTTTGCCATAAGTGTGCGGGTTTACCCTGTGTGTGGATATTGCTTCAAGGCTTCAAGAGAAGAGAAACATAGAATGTAAATGAATATACCGCAAATATGTACAATCATGAATATGATTTTATGTTCACAGGAAAATACAGACATTTACGTGGTGCTTCCGAAAATAATTGCGTCATATTGCACCCTGGAGCCACAAGGGTCCCAATCCTGATCAGAATTGCGGTATTTGAGCATGGCAGGAAATACCAATGCAAATAGGGATGTATAGACAAGTCGCAATGCCAATGTAAAACAAGGATGTAGTTAAGCTGTCCCCCCTGGAAAGTTTTGATTTATATCCATATCCAGTTTGCAATCGTTATAAACAGTGTGAAGACACATGGATAAATCCAAAATGAGAAAGACGTTTTTTTCATGCTCGCAAGCCCTGCTGCTCAATGCTTGGTGGTTGTTCATCTAAAGTGTCTCCTCCCACATTTGGTTTGGAGATTGTGGTAGACACTGAGCTGCGAGCAGTCACGGTAACAAATCACGATGCTAAGAAAGGCAACCGACAACGGCAGCCCTTTCAATGCATTCTCTAGTTGATAGTACATGGCTGTCATTTTTGGCTTTGATGAGACAACAAATGACGAGTTTATACTTTGATGTTGGTTGATTGCTGATAATAGTGGTGACCCAGAATTGGTGGTTCTGGTGGATGTTGGTTGAGTTCTCGTACACATGATTCATGCAAGCTAGTAGACTCGCACTTAGCAACCATAGGCCAAAAAAGGGACCTACAATGTTTATGATAGTTCATGTTCCAGTCCATATCACCATCCGTGGGGTGCTAGAAATGTTGGCAGGAACCAGGCCCTACCCTTCCAGTGTACCATGAAATAGAAGACAATGATTTTTGGAAGCATAGAGAGGCTGGGTCCAATTGCAACTGCTGCAACCGCTTTCTATTCGTTGATGTGAGTCATCAACGAATCTGTCAGGTAGAATTTCATCCTGAAAAACTGGTTTTTATCCATCGCTGTTTCCGAAAACAAAGGTGGATCCAGTGCAAAACCAGAGGTGGATTATTGGTACGAAGGATTTACTTATTTCATTGTTTTCAATTGATTATCAAGGGTTTACTTAATAAATCCAACTTAATTGATTATTCTTGGGACTTGTTTCTTATTTGTATCTGCGATGGGGATCAACCATCAAGACACCACTGTTGAACATTACCCATCCACCACTTTCACCATCCGAGCTTTTCTTTGACCATTCCTTACCCTCCAGTGACCAACTTGTAGTAGGCAACCACCCCCAGTTTCGATAATGGTAGAGACCAGCTGGTCACCTATTATTTCATGGCGGAAAGGTAGGGACTATCAAAGATTAGCATTTGCCATTTTTATCGAGCTACTACAATGATCAGCAGCGACTCCGTGTTGTCTTGGAGTACAAAAACATTTCGCTCTGGTTGCGCGTGTTGTTGATACTGGTTGATCAGTGGTTGTTGGTGGTTACTTAATGAGCCGTGAATGATCCGCTGATTCATGAAAGAAGAATAGGGAATAATGGTTACTGATAATAAATTGTTAGCCACTCGTTAGTTGATGGAAATTCTCGGCTACTTGATGGCTAGTGAATGGTCAGCACTGGTTTGGCACTGATCATGAACCACCAACTACAGTAGTAGGGTTGTACCAAGCATCCTGCTGGCAAATGGGTCAGTAATGTCACCAAAAGGTAGGCGAACATCTAAACGGGTTGAATTCTTCCGTTCAGGTTTCGCACAGGGAAGAACCATTTGACCTCCTTGATGGATCTTGATGGCACGTTATCACCACCCAAGCGCTACAAATCTACATATCAAGATATATCAAGTGACCAGTTGGCTGTGGGATGTTACGGGTGCAGCTGTGGTTCCTGGTCACGGCCTTGTTGGTCCCCGGTGGTGACGGTACCGGAGGCTGTTCAGCTCGGAGACGACGCAGCATCGCAGTTTGCGGATCTTCACGTGGAGGTGCCGGGGCCGTGGTGTCCGCCATCGTGGGGGCAGCTCTGGCAGTGCCTTGGGGAGCGTGGAAAAATGTGGAAAATATCCATGAAAATCCCATGACAATCCAACATTTCATGTTTGGCCGAGGCAAGTTATTTTTTTTCTTATGGTGGTTGTGAATAGGAATCACATGGAATCACTGAGAATACCGATTGCTGATACCTGTTGATGTTTTACTTAGTGATCGTCAATCATGTGGTAGCAATGCCTATATTAATGAACCTGGTTTTCATGTTGATTCTTAACCAGCTGGTTGATTTGACTTCTTTCCGGTTTTCATGTTAAGCAGCTTGGGTTAAATCTACATATGGTTAACACCTGGTTAATGTTAATCCTGTTAACCTCTTTGACCAGCATTCATGAACCAGGCTTAGTGTATCGTTTTTCATACTAAACCTGGTTCATCAACTAAACGATGAGCTTCATCTACTAGTGAACCTGGTTGAGCATGCCTAGCAACCTGCTCGTTGCCGGCGGAAGCCGGACTTGGCGAAAGAGGGACTTTTAGGGCCGATTTTGGATGCGAATTTTGGTGGAGATTCAGAAGCGATTTTGGACGAAAATTTCATCCTGTTGTGCTGTTGAGGCTTTGATATGCAGGAGATTCGGGTAAAACATGTTGAAACCCCAACAAAAACTGTGAGTGATTCTTTTTGGAATGCTAGTTGCAGGCTCAAATTTGCATAACACGAACAAGTTTGAATTTTTGATTCCTTCTGGTCCGAAGCACCTTGAGGGTGTGTTTTTTCATAGCCGCCCTGCTTGGACCGTTTGCAAAACAAGAGTTCTACTACCAAGGGGAACCTGTGGTAATGCTGGACTTTGAATTGCCTTGAGATGAGGTTAATGAGTCCCTCCACTTAGAGGTCAAAAGTCAGGCACTCGAATAGTTGTGGACCCATGAGCTCGCTTGGGCGACGGCCTTCCTATGCACCTTATTGGAAGCGCACTCTCCCGCACTTTCTCGCGATTTCTGCTCTCAAAGTCGTTAACCTTCACCTGGACCGTTGCCACTGTCTCCAGTATTGTTTGAGGGGGACAATTTGCAAACGATCAGGCACCCACAGTTGACAACCAAGGCTTAAGCGTTCTTGGGTGAGTTCTAAGCCAAACCAATCCAAGATTCCAACAATCACAGATACTTTCTCGTTCGTTGTTGAAGCATCCTGGCAATGGAGAATCATCTATCAAGGGGTGACAGTTTCATTGGCAGGTTAATCTACCAGTAATAGTAATCATCATGTATGATATCATATTCATAGTTGCTAGTCCATCACACACCACATTATTGACTACGATAGGATCCTTAGGACCATAGTTATAGTCCATATCAACCAGCGTCATTAAGCAGCTTCTTCACCACCATCAGTAACCATTCATCACCTGTATCAATTAAGTTTAATCAACATAAGTCATTAAAGGTGGTTAATGCTTACCATCCTGAAGTAAATGTGGTTAATGGTTACTGATGGTTAATTGATGAGTTTATATTACCATAAATCAAAAAGCATTAATCATTAATCATCATTAATCATCAATCATCTTAATTAACGACCATGGCAAAAAAATGCGCTTTACTCAACATTCATCTTTCCCCACTATCGACCACCACCATCCACCACCATCCACCAGCACCAATCATATTAGTCCATTTGTTTATCACCACGTTGCAGCTGGATCGCAGTGCTCCGTGCCAGGACTACCAAGCTCTGGCTGCCTGAAATGGCAAAGGATCACTGCCTCAGTTGATCACCTAGATCTAGAATAGAAGCACCAGTAAAATGATTATGGATATTCAAGCACCAATGATAGGAGATTTGCAGTTATAAGATGATGATTAATTGCATTTTGATTACATTGAATTACCAAACAATGGAATCATTATAATCACAATTATCACTTGTAACAATTATATCAATGGATCATTCATTATCACTTGTTATCATGTTATGATTACTTACGATGAGTGGTTTCATCGCTCGCAGGTGATGCACACATTGCTGACACATCCGATGGGGCGCGCGACGCGGCCCCGTCACATTCGCTACGAGTATTCTTAGCGCGTTCAGTTGGCGCATCTTCAAGAGATGCCATCGGAACTCGATCCGATTTGTTGGCCGTCCAACTTGCTCCGTTTCGTGGCTGCCGCGGGTTTTCTCGCAGAACATGCAGCACCAGATTTGGCAACACTGACTGTCGAGATCTGTCAAGGACTATTGTAACTGGTTCAATATTTCTGATGGTTGATTGTCTTTCAGAGGGGTTGAAACCACCAACCAATCAAATATTCTTTAGCAGCAGCAGGTTCTGGACTGCAGGCAATTGATGCTTAGATCGTACTTAGATTGTATCAGTGCTTGCAAGTGGTGAACGTGTCCATAGCTCATGCACCCGCACCATCTCCCAAAATCTGGGAGATATCAACCATAGTTACATTCACCTCCAACAATCATTAGCACTTAACAATACTTAACATAATTTATGATTGTGAAGCGCGACTAGGCACGGTTTACGATCAATATGCACTTTTGACTCGTCATAAATCAACGATCATTTACCACTGAAAACCATTACTAAGAATCATCGAGCTCAATCAAGATGAAGTAGGACGAACAATCCTTAGTCATGATTAGCCTTCACAGACCACAACCAACCCCGGTACTGCACCCATTTTGAACGAAGCCTCAATGGCACCATCATGGTTCACTGTTCAGCGTCTAGGTGGCGAAACCGATTATGATCAACCTGCATGAATCAGTTATTCCTATCAACCATGTTTTTTATTTGCAATAATTTTGTTGATTCCTGCGCCATTGTCAGCATTCTCAACCACGTTCGACCATCATCACCATCACCATCACCATCACCATCATCATCATCATCATCATCATCATCATCATCATCGTCGTCATCGTCATCGTCATCGTCATCGTCATCGTCATCGTCATCGTCATCGTCATCATCATCGTCGTCATCGTCATTCTATGATTGCCCATTGTTGGATAATCCATACCAAAATCAAATTAAACATCGTCAGCCATCATCAAGCATAATTGATTACGCAGCACATTTACAAGATATCATGCCAATGGCTTCTGCTGCGATGTTGAACACTGATCATCAGTTTTTGCATCTTAGCGCACAGCCAGGAACGGGACCTTTGCTTTGCCAAAGGCTATTGGTTTCCAAATTGAATCTGGTAATGAACCGTTGGGACTACCCATCACTACTGTATCCTGATTTCTTTTACTGTAAAGATCATTTGGCTGATGGTTAGGATGGAGCGATTTGGAGCCCTGGTATCCCTATGGCCATTTAAAGGGGGATCGGTTTGAAGCCAGCTATCAGGAGTGGCCTAACCAAATGGTAGAACTGCTTTGAAAGATTCGAACTCAAAAAATGGATGCATTGAAGACCAAAGTTTGCCAAGCAAATCTTGTCCAATTGTCAAATCGGTGATGCTCTAGAATCGGGCTGGGAGGAAGTGCCCCTGGGAACAGCCCTCGCAAGGCCGAGGATGTGAAATGTCAGTGACCTTGGGGAGGAATGTTGCTATGATTATTTTCCCCATGCCCATGCACATGTTGAACAATGCCTGCCTATACATACTCTTCACCTCTTCATCGTCGACGATGGTTGTTCCCAGGGGTACCCTCAGTCCGATCGTGACCCGCTGCCACACCGAGCCTGCCTTCACGGCAGATGTGGATTGCCGCAGTTAACGAAACCTGGTTGCGAACTTTCTGGATTGGAAAAAAGCTGAGCGTGGCGCGGTGAAACAAGTGGGCTACCCATGATAGTTGATGCTCGATCCGTCAACATGGGCATTCCGAAATGGTTAAATCATGATCGACCTTGGTTCAGAGACACCTTCATTTATGGATATTTTTGTTTTGTTCTGGTTGGTGGTTTCAAAACATGTTTTATTTTCCAAGATGTATTGCCAGATATGGTTGGCAGGTTGACTTGCGCATATTTTTTCATGCCAGTGTGATGGAAAAACCACCAACCAGTGTTGTTGCATTCATGAGAGCAATAATGAAAAAATTGAAGATTATGCATCTTACATTTCAGAAAAAAGTCAGTCAGGTCCATGATTTAGAGCACCGGGTTGGATTCAAAGTCCCAGCAATAGTGACACAGTCCCAGCTGACTACGAATTGATGCCGCCTCTGGGATGGCCATGGAGCCACCTTTAGGCCTCGATTTCCAGGCTGAAGGAAATGGTTGGTTCATGTTGGTTCATTATATTAAGAATGGTTCAACCAGGATGATTTGGGGGTACCTCTATGACTTGAGAACCCACCATCTGGATCTATACCTAATTAATTTGAGGACTGCAGACTCATAGCCTCGTTGGCACAACAGGTTGCTCAGTATTTTCCACCTGGTCAACCACAGACAGCCCTGTTGAGCTTGTTGATCGGGATGCTGAGCAAGTCTAAGGATGTGATTTGTCAGCGGCCGGTGAGAAATGTGACGTTCACCGGTTCATGACAGTGATAATCAGGATAGTATTGATTAAACATCATGAGCCACCCTTAAACCATCTAGATTGGGTGTTGATCTTTGTGTAAACCTTCATCTCTTGATCATCATGTGAGGTAACTCCACAAAGCTCGGTAATCAAGACGCTGGGTATGTTACAGGCCCAAGTGTATGGTTTAACCGCTGGCTGCAACCCTCTTAACAGCATCGAATAGTTCAATTTGGTTCTACTGAAGCATTGGTTAGCAGTTGAGGGGAATGCCCCAAACATTGACGATTATGTTGGAACCGTTTAGGGACAACGTATGACAAGCTTCTGTCTAATGGTTGAAACGTAATCGGGCATGGGATGAACCGATTCAACTGGTCTTATCAATCACGAACAGTATTACAACATGTTTGTCATCCAACCTGCTGAAAAAAGATCCTCAGATTTCCTCAATTTGGTAATTCCTCAAAATAGGGATGCCCAAAAATCATTCAATATTGATCATTTATATTACACATGTATACCAACCATTTTTAAGGGGTACGTTGCGTTGAGCAACCACCATTTGAAGGGAAAAAAGGCACAGCACGGTGAGATGCTTGGCAGGACCCGCTGGCGCAGACCAGCATGCCTGACTCAACTTCAACCATGGCAGCCAGGCAACGCTTGGGAAATCGATGATTGCGACGGGGAATGATGGTTAGTCAACTAGTGGTTATCTAGTGTTGAATGAATGTGAATGATTGTTGACTAATGGTTGATTCATATGGTCAGTGATGCTTAGTGATGCGTAGTGATGGGTCAGTGATGGGTCAGTGATGCTTCGTGGTGGTTGAATTGGTTGGAGAATCCCTGACGATGTGACACAATGTGATTATGATTTGGCAATTGTTGGCTTATTCAAACTTGTTTGCCAAATCAACATCCAGCCCCGTGACGGTTGATTTTTGGAACTCTTTATTGGAAGCACATTTGCTATATATAGGAGTTTTTGACCACTCAGGTTTGACAAATCCTCAACTGATGGAAGTTGAAACAGCTCTAGGGTTGGTAGGCGCCAGTGGCCTGGGTGCCATAAGAAAAGCCATAGCTGATTGCTTGCCGAGGTGTGACTACAGCTCGCAAGTTGAGCTCATTATCATGCAGTAGCTGGGAATTCCTACTGTATCAGGAAATTTCGGACTACTCAAGTGGTGGTTTCTCAAACTAGGGGTCCCCCAAATCAGCCAATGTTAGTCATTTATAGCAAGAAACCAACCTTTTTTTGGGGATCCTTATTTTGAGAAACACCCATAAAGTTGGTACATCGCCTACTACTGTTGCGTATTTTCCAATATTCTCAACCATTATTAATGGCTGTAATACCCCACATAGACAGTATGGCTGGGAAAACACATGTGATCATAGCGTTTTTTCATAACCTGGTGGCACTCTGAGGCCTCAGACACCCATCAGCTTTGTTACACCGGCCAGACACCCCTGCGGTATAACCTATGAATTTGGAGTAATATGGGGTCAAAGGTGGTAGATTTTGGTCAATGAATTATAGGTCATTTATATATTATATATTATATACATAGACATATGTATATATAAATATATACACATATGTCTATGTATATATATATATATACACACACTCCTGGGGGTCAATTCTTTAAAGGTTAATCTTAGTCAATGTGCCCATGGAGTGATGTGGAAACACTTTGCAACCAGTGGTTGGGGTTTAAACCTGGATTCCCGTGGTATCCCGGGTTGGAGCAGTCATCGATTCTCAAGGGTTTGAGGTGGGCGGTTTGGTCATCGGGATCCAGGCGCACCTATGTTCCATGAGTTGTTTTTTTGAGCATCCCAAAGACGTCAACGAACTGATTTCCTCTTTGAGATCTTGATGTTTGCTTGATTCATATCCATTTATGCCCACCAGTTACCCCCAAGGTTTCTATTGACATTGGCTCACAGTTGGGTGTACATGGCTTTCCCAAAAGAATCAGATATCAGCAACTCATAAATATGATGGGTTGAATCTATGTTTGGGGATCTCGGGTTCACTTTCCTGCAGGCGAAATAAAGTCTGCCTGTCTGCAGAAAGGTGCCTGGGATCAAGGGAGGCAGAGAAACAACAAGTTCCGTAGGTTTCTCCTGGTCCAAGAACCGCTCCGATTCTCAACCATCCCTAGCCTTCCAGTTGCCATTATACTAAGTAATCGGCTGGTTTCTACCAATGCAGTTTGGGGTTGGTTACCTACTATACTGGTAACTAGTAACTGGAAGCATAGGGCATGATACCCTCTTGTTGTAACTGTCATGAGCCTTCGTATGGATAGGGGTGCACTCACCTGTCAAGTTGAGGCATAGTTCATCCCACTCTGGTTGAGTTCCAAAAAAAACCTCGTGCTACACTGCTACACAGTGTCCTTGACATTCGTCAAGAAGTTGGGTTGGCGTGTTCAGCTTTGGTTGACGTTATGTGAACTTTGAACCCATATGTGCGCATATAAGGTTCAAGGCCAATGCCCGAAGAGCTGGGCATGGGCATTTTTTGGATGATGAGGGGCACCGGGGAACTACAGGAGCTGCGTAGATTGCCAGTTGCTATCCTGAAGATTGCCGTATGCCATCTCTGCAGATGATCTTTGGGTATCAATCTCCATGACCATTGCATCGTTTTAGGTGATTCATAGTCCTATATGTCATACATGGATCGCGGGCTTTGTATTTTACACTAACACAAAAGTAGGCGTGTGTGTGTGTATATATATATATATATGTAGATCACGCATACATGCACGCATACAAACATAGATAAAGGTCCATCCAGGAGAAAAACATATTAACACATTTCCATAGATAGAGAGATGCATCTCTTGATAAAGATACGTATGTCTATGCAAATATGAATATCAATGAATATCATATACAGTGTCTCAGACTTTCGTGCTGGAACTTCAATAGGACTCGTGTCTCAGGTGTTTCGGCTGCCTGCGCCAGGTTGAATCAATGGGAATGGCTGGAAAGCAAAATCAGATCCAAAGTGCAGGCTGGGAGGATCAGACCACGCAACTGATCGACTTCCAGGTTTCCAACAACAGCAGCTGCTCAAGTTGATGTCTTCTAGACATAGTGTGCATAGCATTGTACATATATATATATAATTATATATATATATAGATGTATATGCTATTATGCATGGACTTTGTTGACACACTAAGACCTTGTCCGTGAACTGTATCCGGATGTTCTTTTCAAAGCAGGAGTGACGCTACACGTGTGATCATTCAAGAGTACTTGCAAACACGAATCAGACGACATGTTCATGCGAAAGGTTTGCTGCCAAACTTTTCATGTGGCAAGATGAAGCTTTATTCGCGTTGTTGAACTTTCTTGATGCCAAATGCTTTTCCACTGAGACTTTGTGCTCGAACAGCCATCGGTAGCATTCATCCTGTACCAAACCAATTCGCAGAATGGCTTCTGCAAAGAGTCTCATTGCTGCCAGTGTCCTTGCGGTGCCATGCGTGGATGCCTTCGTGGCTCCTGGCAGCACCCAAGGTGTCTCCACCCTTCGTGGCTCTCCTGCAGCGGTTTCGGTCCAATCTGAGTCAAGCTTCGGTGCCTATTCGGCCCTTGCTGCAACAACTGGTGTGGCTTTGCTTGGCTTTACTGGTGCCAAGAAGACCGTGAACCGCAGGAGTGTGGTGTGCAACTTCAGCAAGGAGTCCCAGATCGGTGCCATGGATCCTCTTGGATTCTTTGATCCCCTGGACCTGTGCAAGGATGAGGCTACCTTCAAGGACTACCGAGCCAAGGAGATCAAGCACGGCCGTTTGGCGATGATGGGAGCTCTTGGAATGCTGACACAGAGCTTGGTGCAATTGCCTGGTTTTGAGGATGTGCCCAAGGATGTGTCTGCAGCCACTGTGGGCAATGGGCAAACAGGCTTCCTCTTGACCATTGGCATCATTGCAGTGCTCGAAGCCGCAGTCTTTGTGCAGGATGAGAGCAAGGAGCCAGGCAACTTCGGCAATCCTCTTCCTTTGGTGGGTGATGACTACTCGGATGAAATGAGGGCCCGTGAAATCAACAACGGAAGGATTGCGATGTTTGCAGCTATCGGCCAGATTGCTGCCGGGCTTTACACCGGAAAGTCAGGCATTGAGCAGTTCGGCGTCTAAGTTGTTTTTATTTATTTCAATTCTTTTCGAGTCAAAACACGTGACAGCAAACTTCATGTGTGGTACTCCACCAT
Organism: Symbiodinium kawagutii; assembly: GCA_009767595.1. Taxonomy (NCBI): domain Eukaryota; class Dinophyceae; order Suessiales; family Symbiodiniaceae; genus Symbiodinium; species Symbiodinium kawagutii. The sequence continues at coordinate 344,709 of VSDK01010117.1, read as the reverse complement.
AGCACTTCACAGTGGCACTCCACCGTGGTACTCCACGGGCTTCCAACTTTGGAAGACATCCCCGCTAGGCAAGTATAGGGGCATCACTTTCCTGGGCCCCTTTAGACCTGAGTGTGCAGGATTGGAGGAAAAGGTGATTCTTGCAACGTCTTGCACTTGGCCCAAGCAACATGATGAGGGATCAGTCATGGTTGATAGTTCTGGAACTAGCCTTTGAGTAGATTTTATCGGTAATTCTGTCTTAATTGATATTTGATGGTCACGACGGTCCATTAATCTTATCAACATATAATAATTATGTTGAAAACCAAATTGAACTAAAAGATGTACAATGCAATGGAATATGGAATCCCCCGCCATGCGTCATGACCCTTGCACAGGAAGCAAAAAGCCAGAATCATTTTTGCTCGTAGGTAAAGCCACTATTCATGGCGGATTTCCATTTCCAGATTAGTTTGCCTGGGGGAAGTATTCATCATGCGGGTTAAGGATGGTTTAGGATGGTTCTTGATCGGGAATACCTACGCAAAGGATGAAAACTCATTGATCAACTAGCGCATAAATATCAGAACTTTGTTTCGTCAGATGTCAATCCTTGGTCTTCATTTCTAATCTTTGAAAGCGCCGATCCCAGCAATGATTCTCATAGTAGGTACACTCCAAACAGTGTTGTTGACGACAGTCAAGCAGTTTCTGTGTCAGATGTTGCAGAACTTATTAAACCCCCTTGTACATGAAGTCCAGAAACTTGCCCTTTTTGGATACGAGGGTCATTTTTTGGAAGTGGAGACAGGTTGCCCTCTGGTAAATTAACCTGGAAGCTATAAAGTTAGTTGTTTTTATGGTAAACCAGATATAAATGACAGATGTTCTACTTCCAGGTTAGTTTAGCGGAGTGTACCTTTCACTTTGCCCCCAGTAATGAGCCATGAGTTTGTGCAGCAAGGGTGTGCCCTGGGTGTTCCCTCCTTGTGCCTTCCTGGATGCCTCAGAAACATCGCGTCAATCTTCTTCCTTCCTTCAAGGACGTTGCGGCTCCAGTTGGCTCAAGTTTTTCAAAGAGAGAAACCACCGCTGGTTGGTGGTGTTTTTCCCTTATTTCATTTTCCCTAGCAATTATTAACGAATGGTTGGTTGACTGATATTTTTCATCGGGGTTGAAACCATCAACCAGACCGCTATGACCAGTAGCCGAGGTACAGACCATTAAGGGTTCCAACCCACACAGAGCCTCGAGGTGAATTTGGACCCCAGGTTTGGTGTATGAGAAAGCAGCAACTCGGCTGGCCTATCAGCTTTCTAGATTCTAGCTCTGATCGTCACTAGTCAATATAAGTGGCGTAATGATGAGCTTCAATCCTTGTTGGAATCACCATGATTCACAACCAAATACTTATGTAAGACAATACATGCCAACATGCCAATGATCAACAACTAAATGTTTAAATTAGGTGAGAATATTGGTTGATCAAGCTGGAATGATCAGCATAGTTGCTGATATATGCAAATCCGCCATAGGCAACCAGGACTGATCACAGGAAGGCAAGCGGAAGCCATTGACCATTGTTGATCAACCTATAGTCCGACCTCCGGCCCCTGCTGGGCTCCCCTTTTGCAGATTGTCAACTTGCACCCAACTATTGAACTGGTTGAAGATGTTTCATAATGGTTTGTGAATGATTTGGTGGTATCTAAGGATGCTGGTTTGGGTTCAGGGTTACTGCTGTTGATGATCATGTTCAATGTTAATGAGTGATGGCTGTTTCCACCCAGTATCAATCTACGCCCCGTACCGCTGTTGATGGTCAGGTGCTTCCGCTGCCAACGTGTTGGGCTCACCAGGACATGGATCGCAGCAATTGCGGTCACATCACCAAGAACCAGTTCTTTCGCGTACGCGAGGGCCTCCCCTGACTGGTCTGCAAACTCTATTTTTGCATTATCACCATGAACTTTATCTATTTTTTTCGCACTTATTACCAAATTTTATCCATCAAGCGGTCGTTTATGCAGTCGTCCGGTGTAGTTGTTACTACAGGCCATCATCGTTGTTGTTGCCGCTGGTTGCCGTTGCCGTTGCCGTTGCCGTTGCCGTTGT
>VSDK01010117.1:330393-342552 GCA_009767595.1 Symbiodinium kawagutii | reverse complement strand
TGGTTCTTGTTGTTGTTGATGATGTTGTTGTTGTTGTTGTTGTTGTTGTTGTTGTTGTTGTTGTTGTTGTTGTTGTTGTTGTCCTGCGCCACCTTGTACTTATCAGGGGCTATCAGATGATTTAAGAGAACATTGGACCGCCATTGCACACAGGTCTTTGTCACCGCTTGATGCACCAAGTCGATTCGGGTCAGCGCGCTGCTTGCTAGAATATAGCCATAGCAATGTTTGTGGAATGGAGATAAGAAGGAATCTACAGTCAGGGGCATTGTCAACTTCCACGACTGTCACTGTGTTGATCATTGATTCAATGATTACTGTCCGATTACACTATTTGTTGATTCAATGATCAACCAATAATCAACAATTCCTGTCCGACTCAATGTATGCGATTTTACATGTTTCCTTCAGCTCACGACAGATGTGGCTGGTAACCCAGCGGTTTGCCTCCCAGCTGTTAAGGCAACTGGCCCTGGTAGTTAAGAGCTGACCATTGAGCGCCTTTAAATGGTTAAGACTTAAGACTGGTGCATCAAGGGGCTAAAGCAAGGTTAAACTCGTGCAGAAGCAGGAGCCAAAATCAGGGTTCATTCTCCCAGGTCAGACTTGACCTGCCAGGTTGAAGTTGTTGACTTTCATATGAACCATAAACTTCGGATGGCTGCGATCACCCCCGTGATGGCAACAATGAGCTTGGGGCAGCTTTGACACTGGGAGTATCTTTATCCACAGGCAAAACCTCGTTGACGAACGAGTGGGTTTGGGCATAAGATGGGACAAGACCATGTCAATGATCATGTTCGGTCTTCTCAGATGGCATCTGTTGATTGAAGTTCATTCTTAAATGCTTTCAACAGTTCCATATGAGAAGCACCTAAGAACAGTCCTGAATTAGGTACGTTGATAGCCATTGCGATAGCCACTGTGCTAGCTTATAGGGTCACGATATTCCCTTTTTGAAGCTTTATGCTACTGCACGGGCCTTCCCGGAAGCTCATGTGGGTTGTCCAAAAGCCATGCAAGATATTTCGGGAGCCACAGAAACTGTGCCATCCATGAGTTCAAGAAACCGACAGTCATCCCATGTGGTGAATGCAACTAGCTGATTGTCCCCAGGGCATGATCGTCCCATAGCAGGGAAAACGATCAGCTTGGGATTGTTTCCCGGCCCTGCGGAGAGCTATGTTGGGCTCCAGTGGTGGCTGCGGTTTCGTGACTCGGCAAAGGACTGCAGCCGAGTCAGCCAGGAAGGACCACAACAACCAAGGGCTATGCGACATAAGGGTTGCAGTAGAGTTGAATGGTTGCTGGTTGCTTGGTGGTTCAACCACATGACTGAGATCCGAACAGGGCTGTGGGGTCAAGCAGAGCTTGGAGCCACCAAGCAGCAGGTCTTCATGGTGAAGCAACTGGGTTGTCAGCAGTCAACTGCATTTGAGATCTAGCAACATGGATCAGAGTACAATATTTCGTAGTGTTAGCATTGTTAGCCACCTTCTTGACGCGATGGTTTACCATGTCACCAGTGATTGATTGCCTTTCTTGGAGGTAACATCCGCCCCCAGGTTGACAGGTTTCCTTTCCATTGAGGCATGTTAGCGGCAGCAGCGTAAGCTTGAACAAGCCACAACCTCACTAGTTTCCATGGCTGGCATTGATATGTTTTGTGAATGGTAGACAACCTCCCCACACAGGGTGACTGATGATGAGTCACAGTATTGTTCAGGGGGGAAAAGCTGGAATTGATATATTTTTTGTTAGATGGTAGACAATCACGCAACACAGGGTGACTAGTCATTTGTCACATGTTTAAGGGACCAAAACACAAACAATCATTGCTGATCGGTGGTTTCAATCGTTCTGTAATTAACAGCAATTAGCTTTGCATGATCAACCCATTTCACCCAGCGGAAGGCTAGGGCATCCTGAAGTCTATGTCAGGAATTACCTTACGTTTGCCGCTACATATGGCTTTTGGGGGTTGAAACATGTGGTGCAACCATCAACCTTTGGGCAGAGCTGCAGCCCATTTCCAACCCTGAAAATCGCTGTGGTTGGGAAACCCTCAGGAACCATTCTTGCCTCGGGGTAGAAACATGACAATCGCTGGAGAACAACTGGCCGTTCAAGGGCCATCAAAACCCGCAAGAAGTGTTTTCATTGACGATCAATGGTGCCTTCTACCGAAGACATGCCTTTGGAAGCGAAACATTTCATTACACCATGCCTCCAGGCCGGGAGAATGTCCCATGCTGGGAATGCACCGTACAAGGGCAAGAGCCCTTTCAGCATGCTTTCGGTGGAAGAATGCGTGGCTCGGAGGGAAACGTCATGAGAACTGGGTGGTTTATAATGCAGAAATACTTTGATCATGTTTGATCTCATTGATATTAGGACTAGTGACTAGTCATCACGACAAGCAATAATTTGTTTGCAATTACATGCAAATGAAATTAGCAATGATAATAGCCAACAAGCAACTTCAATGTAAGCCAAGATACTATAGATAGAATACGCATGCCACCACCCACCACGGTTGGGCTGTTTACGCACCATCAAGTTTCCCTGGTAGCATCAGAACTTTGGTGCCGGTGCCGGATCAGCCGGAAAAAAGGGTTCACTACCAGTTCCTGAAGAAGATTTCCAAAACCTGGGATTTTGAAACTATATGTTATTGATTTTTCTTGACAATGGTGAAAGAATCTTGTTTTTTGTATGTTTTTGATTTCCAAAGCATTGGTTTTTCGAAGCCATGCAGCGGACCATGCCTCACTGTGTTGGAAAATGAGTAGACTCTGTTTAACAGAGCGATGTTTCGAACCGCCTTCATGAGCTGACTCTGTTTCTCCTGTGTTTCCTTTTCACCACTCTTAATTTAGCCGTCATTACACATTAATTATTAATTACCCATCATTAACCATCAATTAACCATAGATGAACCATCAACCACCAAGCAGAACCACTAGTAGCCATTAAAATCAATTAATTACCCACCATTAATCAAACATTCGCCATTAACAATAAGTATATATAAGCATCATAAACCATCAATCAACCATTCCATAGCAATGAGTTGACCGTCATTAATCAACCATCAACCAACCATCAACCATCATTAATGAACCCATGCTTCACCATAACCCACTGTAATGCTTGATGAATGACAAATCACTGGTGCCCAGCATAATTCAAACATCATAATCAACCATCAAGCATAACTCAACCATCATAATCAAGCATCAGCCATCATTAATCAAGCAACAATTCACCATAACCACTAGGACCCATCAGTTAACGATTTTGCCACCGTAGGTGGCCACCGTTGCTTCCCAAGTCTTGGGACCCCTGGGCTGCGAAGAAGTTGAGCTCTCGGAAGCTCTTGGGTGTCTTGGACCGGGCCAGGGCCGTGCCAAGCTTGCCAGGCTTCACCACGGATCATTGAAGTGCTGGATATTGTTGGAGAGTACTAGATACATCTAGATGCAGTTGAGTATTAGAAGATCGATATGGCGAGCTGGGTCAATATTGACCAACCAACGTTCATGGGGGCTTTCCACCAACAATAATAAGGAAAACAATGGTTAACAGGGGGAAACTAGGAGTACGGGGTTTTGACCCACAGCCATATAGATACGTTTAAGTCTTAGAAGATATTAGAAGTGGAATTGAAAATTTGCAATTGTTTGGTGATGAGTGCTGGATATGTGGGTTGTACGCATTCCGGAAATGCATGTTTTCTATGGCTGCAAACAATACTTGGTTCCTGAGATAAGCTGACATGAAGCCCTGGACAAGCAAGCTGACTGACTTAAGTTTGTTGACAAGTCAAGGCTTTGGATTCGCATTGCTGTGTTCCATGCGAGCTTTGCCCTGAAACTCGTCTTGGCTTTGACTCTCAAGCCACCATTTGGGGTGGAGAGCTGGAAGACATGGCGATTTGTTATAGAGATCTCCTGGTCCCCAGATGTCTCCAGCAATTTGAGACCACACTGAGCAGTGGTGGTTGCGTAGCACCACCTGGTCTCCATCTACTGATGACTGGCTTGATCAAGTAGCTGCTCTGCTGTTGATGTCGTCCATCAATAGGTCTCTAAGTTGGTTTTCACTTCCGGTCGTGAAGATCCTTCGAAGATAAACAATCAGTTCATCTTGGGATGATGTCCGTAAGTGGTGTACTCCAATCTTACTAGCGTTTGGCACTATTCAAGCACCCTGATATTGATAAAGTATATATATCCAGAATTATCATCAGCCATCATCGGCCATTACTGTAATTAGAATTTACAAGTCAGTAATCACCATTAACCATTATTCCAATGATCTACCATCAAGAAGAATGAATCACAATCACTAACCATCACTAAGCTATTGATAGCTGGTGATCAAGGTTAACTCTTCACATCGTAGTTTGACAGCTTGGACGTTTGTGCCAAGGCGATGCTTGGCGGAGGATATCGCTGCAACTGCACCCATTCCTGCCTTCCCCGACGCTCGGCAGCATCGTAGGGGGTTGCTGATCAGCTGCCTGTCTTTGGTTCTTGCCTATGCTGACACTGCCTTGGATCAACCATTACCACTTCTGCAAGAACTCAATGCAATCAGCTTGCAGTCATCAACTCGTGGAAACATCTATCCCCAAGGGGTTTTTTTATAATTGGGGAGGGTTTAGTAATAGGAAGAAGGGATTAGTTGAACCACGAACCACTGACCTCAAAACCTTCCTGAGGAAAAGCACCCTGCGTTGCGTGTGAGGCTTCCATCATGGATGGCTTTGCTGTTCGCTCCAGTGATGGTCCTGGCACCTTCCCTGTCGATGCAGATGCCTTCGCAGGTGGTCAAGACATGGGCCCTTTGAGACCAGGCGTCGGCACAGCTGTGGGTCACGGACGATGAAAAAACTACCACGCAAAGCAATCAACAAGTGACAAGCACCAACTACTGCCGTTGCCTGGTTGTTTCTCATGATTTCTCATGTATTATCTACCTAAATGTTTATTGAGGAGGTGTGATACATAGAAGCTGAGTGCACAACTGAACAATGATTCGTGGTTGCCTGCAACGATATCCCCCACGCACACCGACAGGGGCTTCACAATTGCTTCAAGTCGTCAGGCCATCTATTCAACATCAATGAGTTGATTGTTCATGAACAAATATTGATAATATTTTGGTTTCAGTAAACACGCTTTTATGTCTTATTATAACGCTTTATGGTCCATGCTGGTTCTTAACAATGGTTAATTGATGTGTCAATGATGAACGATTGATCTAATTTAAGTTTATTCATCATGATGACTCTAATCAAAACATATCTACAGTATTGTTGATCCACTGCTGCAATGCGCTGTGCATGACCCTGCTCCTCCCTGGGGAAATCCAGGGCACGTGAACGCCTAAACGGGCTGAGATTCGTGCCAGGCCACGTGCGATATATCACGACTGGATCAGTGGTCCCAGAGGGAGCAGATGCTGTGGTCAAAGTGGAAGATACAGAGCAGTCTGTGCAACTTGGATCGGATCATTTTGGCATCTCCAACTGCACGGATTTGTATGTTTTTTAAAATATAAAGTCCAAAACTTTCGTTTTTCATGTTTTCGTATTATTCATTTTTCACGCGGTGTATGGTGCCAATGAGTTATTGATGTATTCCCAAGTGTTATCGCCTGCCACTCTCCAGCTTACACTAATCATGCAGTTGTCACAGAGGTTAATTAAGTGTCTTACCAGATGTTTTCCAAAATGAGTTGTTCTCGTTTTCGGATATTTTTCCTGTATACATGTCCAATTTGCTTTAACCTGTGCAACATTTAGGTGTATCAAGATCCATCATTGTGAGACAAGCATTTGTTTAGAACGACTTGTGCAGACTAATGTAGATACCAGTACCAGGACGTTCGGCTTTTGTTTGGCTCATCACGGGATACAAAGGGTACATGTGTTCAAAGTTTGAAACACGTTGCCGTTTGTCCCTGCCCTTCAAGAATAGAAGAAGCACAGTTCAACATTTATCCAGTTCAAAGACAGGATGGATTTCGCTTTGTCTCAGAATCTGATAATTTCAAACTGTGTTTCTGCAGGTATGTACAGTTTGTTTAGTGTCACACCAAGCTTCTTTCCAACAAATGCTTGCAGAACTGCACGGGTAGCATCTGTGGTCCCTGCGCCACTCATGGCTTAGTTGGGCAAAGTAGCCTGTACACCAGACAAACTCTAGTCACTGGCGTTGATCCATTGACAGTCTGCCAGAATGAACCACCAAAACATGCCCAGCTCGACATTCCAAGATGTCCAAATATTATCGTTTACGTGACAATAGATGACATCAAGGTGATCACCATCGTCATCATCATTATCATCATCATCATAATCATCATCATCATCATCATCATCATCATCATCGTCGTCATCATCGTCATCGTCATCGTCATCATCACTAACATCACTGACATCACTGACATCACTACGATCATCCGTGACATGTGACTCTAACACCCAATCATCGTATTGCTACATTTGCTACTGTTCACTGCTCAGACCTCAGAATCTTGATTCACCACAGTGAAAGCTTTGAAGCGCCAACATGGCAAACTGGCAAACTCTCTCTCTGACTCACCCTTTTCAGCTGGTCGGAATCTCAAAGATGTTTCGACAAAACCATCGCTTTGTCGTTGCAATTCTTTACGTGGCTGGTGAACACCATGGGTACTAATTGATGGACAAGGGTAGTCGTGGGAAGCCGACTCAGGCGGATAGGAACCCATCCTTTACCCTATGCAGAAAAGGGGCAAAAGGTACAGGGACTGAGCCCAGAGAAGGAACAAGCAGGCAGTGAATTTGTCCGATCAGATACAAAGGTGACATATCTAAGCATTTGTGAACGTGGATGTATAGCAACGTTAAGCATCCAAAAAATGGTAGGGGAACATCCCAGCAAAGACTAGATTGGTCATCTAGGAGATGTTCTCTGGGGCACCACGGTATTGACCCATAGTCACATAACAATGAACAAAATGTCTCCAACAAATATGTATCCAACCATATCCAACATGTGCGTTTGGGTTTTGGAATGTTTTGGACAATTTCGATATACATACACCGCAAAGCACCAGACACGCCAAGAGCCTTCCCAGGTCATGTCAAACGCGCCATCAGGCCAGATGGTCAAGTACAGATCCAAGTGAAGGTCGAAAGTGCCTGGGCCTTGTATATGGTTAACACCGGGTTTTCAGCCACAGCGAGCTCACTAAAATGGTTGGTTTATATAACCATCTATAATAGCTATTCTCATGGGAATAGTAAGCAATGATAGTGGATATACCAACTACAATGGTTCGTTTCTGACTATCAATGGTTACTAGTGGATGACTTGGGTGGTCACCTATTTTGAGAAACCACCTAATAGATAGTCAGCTTGATGCTGAATCACCAGCGCAGCCAGCGCATATTGGTAAATGATTTGGTGATGTGGTAAATGATTTTGAAAATTACTTCTAAAGGAAACTTGGTATAACATTAAAGATAGCATCTATATTTTAACATTTATATTGTTTCAAGATGTCAACTTCATGTCACTCACTGGGACCTCGATGGTAAGCAGACACCACCGTTGACTGTACGGCATGCGCAGCGATCAGGACCCAGTGTGCGAGTCGTTTTTTTTCAGGTGCTGGGATGGCGCACTGCGCAATGCGTCGTCGTAGACTATGCGGGGGTTGTCAAGCCATAGGGAACCCCTAAAAGTTGTCGTTTTATTGCTGAAAATTTGGTTAAGATATGTTAAGATGAGATGATTTGCGGGGTCCTCTATTTTGAGAAACGACCATTTGTTCGATGTGAATCTTGATCCACAATGACAAGCATAGCACTTGACCGTGCCAATTCGTTGGTTCGCTTCACAACTGAAACCGCAGATCCCGAGGCAAGCCAGGGGCCAACATCCGGCAAGTGGGCTCGGACACAGCCAAGGACATTCCATCGTGGTGAAGTTTTGATGACAGCTGGTAGGACCCAACAGCTTGCATGATGAACATCAAACCATTTTGCGATGTGATCGATAAATCAGCAGTCAGCAACGGCACCTGTTAGGGTCACATCACGTCACATCATTCGTGATGTCACCTTCTCTTTGAGTTGGAGATTGAAGTCTGATTTCCAGTGATGATACTGATGACAATCATTGACAATGCATATGCAGGGGGCAGTAAAATCCCCACAAGCAACCAACAGAGTATTTGCCATTGCTCAAATTGCTTGTTTGCAGTTTAAACAAGGGTCAGTTATAGATGGTATATCCCTACTCTTGTTGCTTATGGCTTCTGAACCAACCAACCAAGCAACCAAGCAACTCACCTTCCAAGGCCTTCCAAGCCTTCCAACTGCCAGGACGAGGTGATCCTAAAGCGAGGATCCACCGTGAAAGCTTCCGAGGTCGGCATTCTGGCGGCTCTGAACCGCCCTCGCGACTCAACTCATGTTTGCCCCACGCTCGTAAGTGTACCTGTTTGAGGAGCCTTGCTGATGGAGGAACTAAATCTGGTCATATTTATTGAATTCAATAAGTGCCAAACATGATCCATTTCAGTGTCCAAGAGACATCATCCCTACGCGGCAGTTGCGAATCCATCGTGCGATTCTCATGGTGATAAGGCGCGACCTCGTCGGGCACGATTTGTTTTGGTTCAGCGGGAGATCCATAAAAAAGACCAACCATACCATCCTCAAATTAACCACTACATTTTTGAACCATGGTAACCATTAGAAAGCACAATAATCAGTGCATTAACATGAATTAACTATATTAATAAACCATCACATTGTTGTAGCAATAAAGCAGTAATACGCCACAAGAACTCGTGGTTTCCCATGCGCGGACCTCAGGTGTTTCAGTTTACCGCCTAGCGCGGGTCGCCGTGCTGTCGACTGGGGATGAGCTCGCGGAGTTGGGGACCGTGCCAGACGAGAGCAGAGGAGCTGACAACGATGGATGTTTCACCAGTGCTTTCCAGGGTGCAGAAATATGTAGCTACTCTGCAGCAATGTGTGTACATTTAATATATAATGTATGAATATGTATGATAGGTATGTATGAACATATAATTGTACATATATGTATATGATCATGAGCTGCTGATATCTTTGATTACGCGTTTAATATCGCACTAAAGTGGCAAGGCAACACCCAACAACCCCTCGGAACAAGCTGCATCTAAACTTAGACATAGTCTCCTTGGCCCAGTTGTCTCATGATGCAGAGTCTCCATCAACTGCCATGACCTAGCTACCTTTATCAGGCCTCCAAGTCTGTCCAAAACTCGGATATTTTTGGTCTAGTTGATCTCATCGGTTGTAGGGTTTGAGTGCAAAATTGTCTCTCAACAAGTTTTCCGCGTCTTGGAGCTGCCATGCTGAGCAATGAGCAAAATATGGTTACCTTGGACCCCAGGTTGCAGTGGTTGCTTCTTATTCCTTTTGCCTGCACTCCATTACATACAATTTGGTAGACAATAATTCCATTCAGGTGGTTGGAAATAATCGGCTGCGTTGACTGCAGGTATGTCATTGCTAGGGTTGGTTTCACGAAGAAGTGACTGTGTTGATATTGAATTTCATAGTCGCAGAAGTTCAACGCTGCAAAGCTGGAAAGACCAGCAAATCCCTTTCTTCGGAGGACAAATAGTGGACTCAAATCGACCTTTGCTGTGTGCAATGGTCAAGGCGGGATACATGTTGACGCGGGAACTCGCTAGTAGCACCGGACCATTACCAACCATTTGTCAACTGTGATTGATGAAAGGTTGGATTAATGATCAAGCATCAATCGATCTTCACCAACTCTGAATCACGCCTTAATCAGCCATGTAAACAGCTTCACAACCATCACCAACTATTAATCGCCAACTAGTAATCGCCAACTATTAATCAATCATCATCAACTATTGGTCAGTGACTGATCAACCAAGTACTTGTGCAATCATGTAAAATCGCCGAGCATGGTCGAGCTTTGACTTCGGGGTATGCCAGAGACCACGCAATTGCCACATTCAGGGGATGGTGATTGTACCAACAGATTCACCGGAGATCACAACTTGTTGTGCCAAGGAGCCATGGATTTTCGTTGATGAATGAGGTGATTGTGGCCACTAATGGTTGATTAAGCATGGTTAATTAATCATGGTTGATAGTGACTAACAAGAATGCTAACTAAATGGTTTGTAATGGCTACTAAATGGTCAATTCTGGCTACTAATTGGTTCGTAATCGCTACAAAATGGTAAATAACGATCGATAATGATTGTTCTTGATTAATCAACGAATGGTCAAAAGTAGTGACAGGTTACTAGCCATGGGTGATGGCTATTAATCCTAATTGGTTAGCCAATAGTGAATACCCAATTATGATTCATGGTTGACAACAATGTCATCAATAGTGAGTTGTTATTATCAACAGCTTGAATTCATCACTGGTTAATGATGATTACGCAATGAATCCACAATCCTTAATTTTGTCTTTGTGAACGAAGGCCGAATAATCACCAGTATTAAAGGGCCCCATGAACTACTGACAATCAGATTCTGGCTACTGAATCGGGGTAAGTTGGTTGATCATATCTGGCAATTGCTGGTGCAGATTATGGTGGCCAGAGTTTTGGTTTTCTTGGAAAAACAGCCCAGAAGACTACACGTCAACGTCCAAGAAGCATTCGGGCAGGGAAACCACGCAGCTGTGGGGTGCTATTTTTTTGGATGCACCTCATCCAATTTGTTGCTAAAACCTGATATGATCATTACCAGAGGTTGCCCATGATGTACTGCCGATCTTCGATTGTTAGCATTATTGACAATGGCTTTCCGGGAATGCTGCATGGCTTTCCAGATTGTTATTCTGGTCATTACCAGTTGTTTTCCTGTTATGATGATTGGTACTCCCATTGATTGAAGATACGATTACTATGGTTGGTAAACAATACTAATACTCATGCAGGAATATTGCCAATATTTTACCAATGTTTTTCACATCCGAATTGCCTTACCCAGTCAATACCCAGCTAATTAGTTAAGAACTAACTAGGGTGTGAATGATTATAATCACCAATTAGTGCCATACTAAACCCTAACTTAACATAACTTAACAATGTTACCACCCTAATTGTCACTGTTACCCACTGTTGATTAACCGTTAAATCATCACCCGCATGGCCAATTGATCACTACACATCTTCCAGGAATTGGGCGCGACAGTGGCAGACCTGGGCATGGTGCAGCTTGGCTGCAAAAGGAAAGGGGAACATCAGCTGATTGTCAGATGTCTTGCAAGTGTGATTCTGCGTGGCAGGCGTGGTACTTTTAGTACATGTAGTCGTCCTGCGTGTGCTTTCCACAATGCAAACGGAACATCAGCTGATTGTCAGATGTCTTGCAAGTGTGATTCTGTGTGGCAGGCGTGGTACTTTTAGTACTTGTAGTGGTCCTGCATGTGCTTTCCGCACTGTAAATGGAACATCAGCTGATTGTCAGATGTCTTGCAAGTGTGATTCTGCGTGGCAGGCGTGGTACTTTGAGTACATGTAGTCGTCCTGCGTGTGCTTTCCACAATGTAAACGGAACATCAGCTGAGTGGATAAGGAGATGAGCGGAGGCAGCAAACCCATAGAAAGACCTTATGTCTCCTGCCCCCGTCCCCCCCTAACCCCATGTCCCCATGTCCCCTGTCCCCAATGTTAACCCTAAATGGTGAGTGGATAAGGACATGAGCGGAAGCAGCAAATACAAAGACCTTATGTCCCCATGCCCCCATCCCCCCCTAAACCCCATGTCCCCATGCCCCCGTCCCCCCCTAAACCCCCTGTCCCCATGTCCCCTGTCCCCAATGTTAACCCTAAATGGTGACTGTTGATTTACATTGGTGTGCGCAGATGAGTCTGTGGTGTGCGCGGATGAGTCTTTTTTGGTGTGCGCGGATGAGTTTTTTTTGGTGTGCGCGGATGAGTTTTTTTGGTGTGCGCAGATGAGTTCCTTTCCGCTGCAAAAACCAGGGGTGCGAGCCTCATCACCAATGATGATCATCCGGGCAATGATTGGATGTCGGAATATACAATATGGCTATGGGTCAAAATTAATCAACCAATAATGGGGAATAATAACCACCAAACTGTAGGGAA